>BLSH010169285.1:149478-160371 GCA_018402905.1 Glandirana rugosa | reverse complement strand
CTCCCCGGTTTTAGGTAAAGTGTTCTAAACTATTTTCAGATGTGTGCAGAACAGATGTAATGTGTGAATAACATCTGTTCTGGTGCAGAACACATGTGTGTGAATAGCAGATGTGCAATGATTGACGGTTTCATTTAAAGTGACACAGACTTTAAAAAGAAGTGTGAATAAAAGATGTGCAATGATTGACGGTTTGATTTAAAGTGACACACAGACTTGAAATAATTGTGCAGAAGAGATATGCACTGATTCCCGGTTTCATTTAAAGTGACACACACATTTTGCAGAACAGTGATATGGGTACTCCGGGCTTATTTATACTTTTTTGACACCGTTTGAAGATGATTTTAGAACAGTTCTATGGCCTCTAATGTTAATTAATACTTTTCAGACCCATTTTGAAGATGATCTCCATTTTTGCATTTTTTATGTTTTTATTTTTTAAAAAAATATTTAAAGTTATTTCCCTGTCCCCATTTCTTTGTAGGGCACTTGTCCCACCCTTACCCACATTTTCCTTCCTTTTGCAGATCTCTAGGACCTTCCTGGGCTTTTTTACAGCATTTTAAAGATTTTTCATTAAAATTACCCAAACCCGGACTTTTTTTGAAAAGTCCGGGTCCGGGTCCCGGACACCCCAAAGTTCGGTACGGACCCGAACTTTACAGTCCGGGTTCGCGCAACTCTAATGAGGAGTGAGGAAGAGCAGAATTGCACCCCTTTTGTGTGGCTTTCAGGTGCTCTTGCTAACAGGCTGAGCGGTGGTAGGTTAAATGCCTTGTCAGGCATGTGGTACCCAAATGGCTGGTGTTTTTGCCACGCTTGATGTGCTTGAGACAAAGTTTGCACATTGCAACAGTGCAATCGGCTGCACATGTGCTAAAAAAGGCCCAAACAGCTGAGCTGTAGGAAGTGGGCTTGGACATAACAGCTCCACAATCTGGTGGAATAGGATGGCTTTTCTGTACTCTTCCATGATGGCTGCCTCTTTGGCGTTTTGCCTCACCCTCCCTTTCCTCCTCTGCTCTATCCAGCACCCAAGTCACGTCAGTGACCTCCTCATTATCATCATCCTCATTATCTCTGGAGACAACATGGCAATACACTACAGCTGGGGGGAGCATGTTCCTACCTTCCTCAACCTCAGGACCAAGTAATGGCTGTGCATCATCAAGGAATAAGTGTCTGACATGTTCAAATAACTCAGCTGACTCCTCTATGCCTAATGCTGGGGCTATGGCAGGAGTAGCTGTGGACAAGGAGGCAAAATAAGCCCCTCTGGCAGCTGCAGTGGACTGTGCACTAGTCTCTGCTTGGGTGACGGTGGATGAGGAGGATGATGATGGTTTAGTAAGCCACTCAACCACCTCCTTGGAATGCTGTGGCTGAATGGCAAAGGCAACATCACTAAACAGAGGAAATGATGCCCTGCCTGAGGACGGACCACATCCACATTTGCCTGTGGACACAGATGCTGCTGGCCCCCTCACAGTGCCAGGGGAATGTCTGCCTCTCCCTATTGGCCTCCCAGACATGATGGGGGGAACTTATTAAAAAAAACGTAATAAAGATGTGCAAATGTGTACGTGGATGCACTTTAATCAAGTGAAAGTGGTGTTTATTTCACTTTAACTTGAGTACTCACTACACAGACACACTATAATATATTGCAGTAAAACTGCATAACACACTGATATATATTGTGTTAAACCTGTACTAACGCACTTAAATATACTGTGTTAAACGTGCAGTAGCGCACTGATATTTATTGTGTTAAATGTGCAGTAATGCACTTAAGTATACTGCATTAACCATTCAGTAATGCACTGATATATACTGCATTAAGAGTGCAGTAACGCGCTGATATACTATGTTAAACATGCACTAACGTACTGATATATACTGCCTTAAATGTGCAGTCAGGCACTCAAATATACTGCGTTAAACGTGCAGTAATGTACTGAAATATACTGCGTTAAACATGCAGTAATGCACTCAAATATACTGTGTTAAGCGTGCAGTAGCGCACTGATATACAGTACAGACCAAACGTTTGGACACACCTTCTCATTCAAAGAATTTTCTTTATTTTCATGACTATGAAAATTGTAGATTCACACTGAAGGCATCAAAACTATGAATTAACACATGTGGAATTATCTACATAACAAATAGGTGTGAAACAACTGAAAATACTGTATGTCATATTCTAGGTTCTTCAAAGTAGCCACCTTTTGCTTTGATTACTGCTTTGCACACTCTTGGCATTCTCTTGATGAGCTTCAAAAGGTAGTCACCTTAAATGGTCTTCCAACAGTCTTGAAGGAGTTCCCAGAGATGCTTAGCCCTTGTTGGCCCTTTTGCCTTCACTCTGTGGTCCAGCTCACCCCAAACCATCTCGATTGGGTTCAGGTCCGGTGACTGTGGAGGCCAGGTCATCTGGCGCAGCACCCCATCACTCTCCTTCTTGGTAAAATAGCCCTTACACAGCCTGGAGGTGTGTTTGGGGTCATTGTCCTGTTGAAAAATAAATGATGGTCCAACTAAACGCAAACCGGATGGAATAGCATGCCACTGCAAGATGCTGTGGTAGCCATGCTGGTTCAGTATGCCTTCAATCTTGAATAAATCCCCAACATTTATAAGGCAAGAAATCACACTTATTAAACCTGACAGTTTCACACTTTTTTGTTATGTATATAATTCCACATATGTTAATTCATAGTTTTGATGCCTTCAGTGTGAATCTACAATTTTCATAGTCATGAAAATAAAGAAAACTCTTTGAATGAGAAGGTGTGTCCAAACGTTTGGTCTGTACTGTATACTGCGTTAAATGTGCAGTAATGCACTAAATGTACTGCTTTAAACATGCAGTAATGCACTGAAAGATACTGTGTTAAACGTGCAGTAACGCACTCAAATATACTGCATTAAAAGTGCAGTAATGCGATGAAATATACTGCGTTAAGCATGCAGTAACGCACTGATATATACTGTGTTAAACATGCAGTAACACACTCAAATATACTGCGTTAAGCGTGCAGTAACGCGCTGATATATACTGCGTTAAACCTGCAGTAACATACTTAAATGTACTGCGTTAAATATGCAGTAATGCACTGAAATATATTGTGTTAAACATGCAGTAACACACTCAAATATACTGCGTTAAACATGCAGTAACGCACTGATATATACTACGTTAAACGTCCAGTAACGTGCTGATATATACTGAATGTACAGTGACACACTAGTATATACTGTGTTAAATGTGCAGTTACACACTCAAATATACTGCATTAAATGTGCAGTAATCCAGTGATATATATTGTATTAAACATGCAGTAATGCACTCAAATATACTGTGTTAAATGTGCAGTAACACACTCAAATGTACTGCGTTAAACATACAGTAACACACTGAAATATACTGCATTAAACATGCAGTAACACACTCAAACATACTGCGTTAAATGTGCAGTAACGCACTGATATATACTGCATTAAATGTGCAGTAACACGCTGATATGTATTGCGTTAAATGTACAATGACACACTAATATATACTGTGTTAAATGTGCAGTAATGCACTCAAAGCTCCACCTCCTCCCAAGACATCTGGCTGGCATCTTCCTCACTCCTGTGTCCTGGACACCCATGTGCTGACACTGTCTACCCAAATAGCCTGCTTTACTCATTCAATTGTGAGTTAATTTTATATTTTCTTACCTTTTGTGTACTTTAATAAAACATTACTGCACCAGAGATGGTTTGGTGCTTCTCTCTTCCCCTTCATTTTGTTTCTATAGCTATCGGAGGAGCAGGAGCAGCCACACAAAGGACATTTTAAATGTGTATATGACCTCTGATATTCCTTTTTATTTTTGGACAACAACATATTTGGACTGATTGAACTATTATATGTTTACAATTGCAGTACATTCCTTTCACAGCAACTAGGTTTCTAGCACTGAATTGCACACTTAATGTGTTTACTGCTTTTCTGTCTTAACACACTCAATATACTGCAATAAACACACTGATTTATACTGCGTTAAATGGGCAGTAATGCACTGAAATATACTGTGTTAAATGTGTGGTAATGCACTCAAATGTACTGCATTAAACTTACAGTAATGCACTGATATATACTGCATTAAACGTGCAGTAACACACTCAAATATACTACGTTAAACGTGCAGTAACAAGCTAATATATACTACGTTAAATGTGCAATGACACACTGATATATACTGCGTTAAACGTGCAGTAATGCACTCAAATGTACTGTTAAACATGCAGTAATGGACTGAAATATACTGTGTATATATCAGTGCAGTAGTGCACTGATATATACTGCTTTAAATGTGCAGTAATGCTCTCAAATATACTATGTTAAACATGCAGTAACGCACTGTTATATACTGCTTTAAACGTGCAGTAAAGCACTAATATACACTTTGTTAAATGCACAGTAATGCGCTGATATATACAGTGTTAAACGTGCAGTAACACACTGACGTATATTGCATTAAATGTGCAGTAACACACTGATATATATCATATTAAACATGCAGTAATGCACTGATATATACAGCAGGAGACCTGCCCTGACAAATTAAACTGACACTAAAGCAAAAATGAATAGTCACACTACACTCACATTGAACTATCACTAGATTCACACTAAACAGATATTCTACACTGACAATAGAATTAGAATAGCACACTATAGCACACTAACTTGCTAGTAGCACTGAACAGAGCCCTGTTCTATCTCTCTCCACACCAATATCACATTACAAATGGGCACTATGGGGAGAATAATTTTATAATGTGGGCAGGACTAAGAGCAATTAGCCATGATTGGAAAGAGTCAACTCCCTCTTAATTTTTTGTCAGCTAGGTGGTGCTGCTGCAGAACTTTTTTGGCGTGGAAGTGCAAGAGTGTCAGATGCTGTGACAGCATGATGTGAGAGGGAGTGAGGCAGTGTGAGAACAGCGGAACAGACCCCCCCTCCCTGTGACCGAGAGCAGCAGCAGCAGGTGACCCAGGGACTGAGAGCAGTGGCAGGAGTGGGACATTGTGGTGGTGGAGTGGGAGTAACTGGGGTGGAGTGGGAGTAACTGGGGGCAGTATCACCCCACAGATGCCGAGGAGGTGGGAGTAAATCCAGCAGGACCAGGAGGTAGAAGGCTAACCAGGAGAGGTGATGGGTAAGTGCAACTGCAGACCGGAAAGTGCGAGAGGGAGTGTGACAGATGGACTAGTGAAGCGGCGGGGCTGAAATTTACTGACTGACTGCTGCAAGTGTCAGATTACAAGGAGCGGCTGTACAGAGCAACACAGAGAGACACAAATAATGAAAAAGTGACTTACAGTGTATGTGAGTACCTGCATATGTGAGTACCTGTGGATGTGAGTACCTGCAATTGTACAAACCTGTGTATGTGAGTACCTGTGTTTGTAAGCATCTGTGTATGCGAGTACCCATGTGCTGTGAGTACCCGTGTGCTGAAAGTACCCTTGTGCTGTGAGTACCTGTGTGCTGTAAGTACCCGTGTGCTGTGAGTACATGTGTGCTGTGAGTACCTGTGCACTGTGAGTACCCGTGTGCTGTGAGTACCCGTGTGCTGTGAGCTCCCATGTACTGTGAGTTCCTGTGTGCTGTGAGTACCCGAGTTCTGTGAGTACCCGGGTGCCATGAGTACCCACATGCTGTGAGTACCCGAGTTCTGTGAGTACCCGGGTGCCATGAGTACCCACATTCTGTGAATACCCGGGTGCTGTATCTAGGTGCTGTGAGTACCCGAATGCTGTGAGTACCCGTGTGATGTTGAGTAGTAGCGTGAGAAAGCTAGTTGTTAGTTAATTGGACAGAGCATAATTCCCAATCCCCATTATATTAATGGGTACAATGACCGGCGGGTATGGAGATGCGACTCGTGTACATCTTGTGGCATGTATGCATTCCTTGATCATCTGATCAAGGGTGAATACTGCCAGCACAGAGGCGGGTGGAGACAAAGAAGTGCAAGCACCAGAGCAGAGTAGATGGGTGACAGTCAGGAAGGGTAGAGGAGAAAGAGTCAGGGAGGATGATCCTGGGTGTGAACATCCCAATAAGTATGCCCCGTTGTGTGATATTGCGGAATCCAGGCAGGGACCAGTATTGCTGGAGCAGAGTGACGCCCCTAGACAGATTCTGGTGGTAGGGGACTCAATTCTCAGAAGGACAGAGAGGGCAATCCGTCACAAAGACCTGAAGCGCCAAACTGTATGTTGTCTACCGGGTGCTCGGGTTCGGCACATCACGGATCTGGTCGACAGATTACTGAGAGGGGCTGGGGAAGACCTGTCTGTCATGGTGCATGTTGGCACCAATGACCAAGTCAGAGGAAGATGGAGTGTCCTAAAAATAGATTTAAAGGACTTTGGAGCTAAATTGAGGATTAGGACCTCCAAGGTAGTATTCTCAGAAATACTACAAGTACCTTGAGCCACACCAGAGAGGCAGCGGGAGATTAGGGCAGTAAACAAATGGCTGAGAAGCTGGTGTAGAAAGGAGGGGTTTGGGTTCCTGGAGAACAGGGCTGACTTCTCAGTCAGTTACCAGCTCTTTAGCAAGGACAGACTGCACCTAAATGGGGAAAGTGCAGATCGGCTGGGAGAGAGGATGCCTGACAAGTTAGAGGGGCTTTTAAACTAGGCGATGAGGGGAAGGTCCAGATATAGAGATAGCCAGCATGGAACAAATTTCAGAGGGTAGTATTGGGGCATCAGGGGTAGATTGACTAAAGCACTTAAACCCAAGATAAGTATAGTAACAAGTCCTATTTGCAACCTCAGAACACCCATTAAGGAGATAGAATGTGTCCGGACAAAACTATGTGGCTTGTTCACTAATGCCAGGAGTCTGGTGGACAAGATGGGAGAACTAGAGCTGCTATTGTACCAGGAAGATTTAGATTTTGTGGGAATTTCAGAGATTTGGTTCAACAGCTCTCAACCATGGCTCTCAGCCAATGGCTGGCAACCATTCAAGGGTATTCCCTATATCACAGAGATAGGGAGGGTAAAAAGGGGCGGGTATGCCTGAATATCAAAAATGATGTACAAGTGAATGTGAGGGACAACATCACTAATGGAGCAAGGGAGGAGGTGGAATCCTTATGGGTAGAGCTATGAAGGGAGGAAACCAAGGGGGAAGTAATACTGGGAGTATGCTATAGGCCCCCTAACCAGAGACTGGGCACAAGGAACCGTACATTCATCTAAGGCTCGCATTTCCTAAATGTCTTGCAGGACAATTTCATGGGTCAGATGGTAAATGCACCAACAAGAAACAAAGCATTACTAGACCTACTGGTTACTAACAATACAGACCTGATCACAGATGTGGAAAAAATGGGCAATTTAGGAAACAGCAACCACAGGTCAATTTGTTTCAGTATAAATCACACAAATAGGAAACATAAGGGGAATACAAAGACACTAAATGACAATGAAGTACCAGCTTCCATAACCTACGCTCCTTGCTAGAAGATATTAAAAAGGATAAAATCCTAGGAACAATGAACACTGAGGAAAAATGGGTGTGCTTTAAGAGCATATTAAATAAGGGTATTAGCCAGTGCATCGGGAAATACATTTAAAAGAGCTAATAAAAATCCTGGGAGGCTTAACTCCAACGTAAAGATGCATATAAAAGCTAAAGAGAAGGTCTTTAAAAAATTCAAGGCTGAGGGGTCATCATCAGCATTCCAAGTTTACAAAGTATGCAATAAGAAATGTAAGGGTGCAAACAGGGCTGCTAAGATAGAACACGAAAGGCACATAGCGGAAGAGAGTAAAAAAACCCAAGAAATTCTTTAAGTATATAAATAGTAAGAGAGAGAGGTCAGATCATATTGGCCCCATAAAGAATGATGAAGAGAATCCGGTTAAAAGGATGAAGAGATGGCAAAGGTTTTGAATTTATTCTTCTCCTCAGTCTTCACGAGTGAAACGGAGGGCTTCAGTAACCAATACTGCAATGTTTTTCCTCATGACACATAACAGGAGGCACCATCCTGGCTAACAGAGGATAGAATTAGGAATAGACTTGAAAAACTTGACATTAATAAGTCACCGGGACCAGATGGCTTGCACCCGAGGGTCCTTAAGGAACTCAGTCAAGTAATTACCAAACCATTGTTCCTAATTTTTACAAACAATCTAATGACTGGTATGGTACCAGCTGATTGGAGAAAAGCCAATGTAACACCAATCTTTATAAAAGGACCAAGATATATCCCTGGGAACTACAGACCAGTTAGACTAACGTCAATAGTATGCAAGTTCTTGAAGGGGATGATAAGGGATTATATACAAGATTTTAGTAATGAAAACTGTATCATTAGCAGTAATCAGCATGGATTCATGAAGAATCGTTCTTGCCAAACCACTCTATTAACCTTTTATGAGGAGGTGAGCTGCCATCTATATAAAGGAAGGCCCGTAGACGTGGTGTATCTGGATTTTGCAAAGGCATTCAATACAATTCCCCATAAACATTTACTGTACAAACTGAGGTTTGTCTGCATGGACTGCGGGGTGAGTACATGGATTGAAAACTGGCTACAGGGATGAGTTCAGAGGGTGGTGATAAATGCGGAGTACTCGGAATGGTCCAGTGGGGTAAGTGGGGTCCCCCAGGGTTCTGTCATGGGACCAATCCTATTTAACTTATTCATAAAAAATTCTGGAGAAAACAGCTCAGTCTCACTATTTGCAGATGATACTAAGCTAATCAGGGCAATAATTTCTCCCCAGGATGTGGAAACCTTGCAAGAACATCTTAACAAATGTAGAAAAATGTAAAATCATGCATTTGGGTGCCAAAAATATGAATGCAATCTACTCAGTAGGGGGAGAACCTCTGGGGGAATCTAGGATGGAAAAGGTCCTGGGGGTCTTAGTAGATGACAGGCTCAGCAACGACATGCAATGCCAAGCTGCTGCAAGCAAAGCCAACAGAATATTGGCATGCATTAACCACTTACCAACCGGGCTCTTTTTTTTACATTTGTTGGTTACAAGCTAAAAACTGTTTTTTTTTGCTAGAAAATTACTTAGAACCCCCAAAAATTATATATATATTTTTTCAAACACCCTGGAAAATAAAATGGCGATTGTTGCAATATTTTTTGTCACACGATATTTGTGCAGCGGTCTTTCAATCGTGTTTTTTTTTTTTTTTTAATTTTACTTTTTTTAGTTAAAAAATAAGACAACAGTAAAGTTATCCCAATTTTTTTTGTATATTGTGAAAGAGGATGTTACGCTGAGTAAATAGATACCATACATGTTACGGTTGTAAATTGCGTGCACTCGCGGAATGGCAACAAAGTCCGGTACTTAAAAATTTCCATAGGCGACGCTTTAAAATTTTTTAACAGTAACCAGGTTAGAGGTGCAGAGGCGGTATTTTGTTGGAATTATTGCTCACACTCTGGCGATCGCGGCGATACCTCAGATGTGTGGTTTGAACACCGTTTTCATATGCAGGCGTGACTTACGTATGCGTTTTCTTTGCTGTGCGAGCTCACGGGGATGGTGGCACTTTAACGCTTTAATTATTATTTTTTATTTTATTTATTTATTTTTAACACTGTTCCTTTAAAAAAAAATTCTGATCACTTTTATTGCTATCACAAGGAATGTAAACATCCCTTGTGATAGTAATATATGGTGACAGGTACACTTTTTGGAGGGCTGGGGGGGTCTAAAAGACCCCCATCCCTCCTTTGCACTTCACAGTATTCAGATCTCCAAAAACGGCGATTCTGAATACTGTCATTTTTTTTAAACTGGCGCCGTTAGCCGCAGAGTAAACCGGGAGTGACGTTATGACGTCGCTCCTGGAATTTGCCGAAGGAGACCCGATCAGAGCCGATTCCGGCTTCTATCAGGTCTCCTTCTAGCCAGTGGATGCGCCGGATCATCTCCCAGTGGGACGGGAGGCTGGTTAAGAGTGGCGGAAGGCGGGGGGCGTGGTCTGGACATGGCGCTGTGAAGACGTGTCTTCTACGAGCTCCGCAATCTGCACTGTGATATTAGCCTGAACAGAGCCCTCACAGCGGTGTTTTCCTTCTACAAAAGATGGGCAAAAGATCGATCAAATCTCACCTGACGAAAGGTACTCCCAGTAACTCCATTAAGCGGTTCCTGGCTGCGGACACGGAGGATGCTGTGGAATCGGATGGCCTAGGCCGCTCGCCCCGCGTGGCGGACCCCTCCCCCCGCTTGAGGCCTTCTGCATCCCGCCACTCCCCGTCCTCCTCTATCTGTTCAGAGAGCAGAGGTGCCTCGCCGGGACGTTCGGAGGTAGCCGCCCTGGTGAGTGGTCTTCCCACAAAAGGTGAGCTGGCATCGATGCTCCACGGCTTAGAGAAGGCCATCAAAAAAGAGGTCTCGGGGTGCGTTCTGACTTAGCCCAGGTCCTCTGCAGGGTCGAGGAGTCGGAACTAAGGCTAGACAGGTACGCCAAGGCTATTAGAGAGCTGCAAAGCCGCACCCGATCCCTGGCTATTGCTCATAGAATGGCCATGTACCGTATCGAGGACCAGGAGAACAGAAATCGGAGAAATAACATCAGAATCTGTGGCCTCCCGGAGGCTACGGGCGACGACGATCTCCGTGCTTCGATCCAGGGCATCTTTAACACTCTGCTGGGCAACCCTGCAACTCACCCGCTCAAGCTGGATAGGGTGCTGGGACGTCTCCTGGACCCGATTCAGTCTTGCGTGGGGCTCTGGAGAAAAAACTACCGGAAGAGATTCGGCACCTCGTAGCTACGGTCGAGTGGAAAACACCCTTCTGGTGAGTGGTCCCGCCGATGGAGGCTT
>BLSH010169285.1:117681-138786 GCA_018402905.1 Glandirana rugosa | reverse complement strand
ATTTCTGCTAAAGGAGGCTCTACTAAATATTGATGTGATTTTTCTGTTGGGGTGCCCAAATTTATGCACATGTCTAATTTTGTTTTGATGCATATTGCACATTTTCTGTTAATCCAATAAACCTCATTTCACTACTGAAATATTACTGTATCCTTCAGTTATTTGATAGATCAAAATTAAATTGCTGATCCAAACACCCAGATATTTATAAATGGTCCGATCAGTGTGAAAAGGGCCTTAAGGTGTTATTCTTTAGGGATCCCCACACTATACAGGCACAGTTTTCATAAAGGCAACTTAACCAAGCATTTATGAATATACACCTCATAAAATTCATAAAAAAGCTGACTATACTTGTATGTGATAAAATGACATTTTTAACTATGAAACTAGCCTGAGTGAATTGTAAATTCTTTGCATTCACTTACAGTATCTCACAAAAATGAGTACACTCCTCACATTTTTGTAAATATTTTTCATGTGACAACACTGAAGAAATGACACTTTGCTACAATGTTAAGTAGTAAGGGTACAGTTTGTATAACAGTGTCAATTTGCTGTCCCCTCAAAATAAGTCCCTGAACAGTTTGCTGAAGACAAGCAGACTAAGGACATGGATTACTGGAACCATGTCCTGTGGTCTGATGAGACCAAGATAAACTTATTTGTTTCAGATGTTATCAAGCGTGTGTGGCGTCAACCAGGTGAGGCGTACAAAGGCAAGTGTATCTTGCCTACAGTCAAGCATGGTGGTGGAAGTGTCATGTTCTGGGGCTGCATGAGTGCTGCCAGCACTAGGGAGCTGCAGTTCATTGAGGGAACCATGGATGCCAACATCTACTGTGACATACTGAAGCAGAGCATGATCGCCTCCCTTCGGAGACTGGGCCACAGGGCAATATTCCAACATAACGCCCCCCAAACACACCTTCAGGATAATGAACACAGTTTCAGCGCCAACCTCATGTGCACCAAATGCTAATAACATAAAAATGAAAATAAAATTCCACAAATAAACTTTCCAATCTTAATAAAGTGCAAAACAAAGTCCATCACTGTCCATCAAAATAATAATAGTCAACTGATGATGTGATAAAGTGACGATTGTGCTCTTCAGTGCTTCATATAGATTAGTGCAAAATGTGCAAAAACGTGCCAGGTGCCAAGATCCCTCTTGTGTCCCCACTCACCGGAGCAAATAGACCCACTGCTTTGCAGTTAGCAGGTTAATAACGCAGGGTGGTGATAAACGATGGTTCCTGGCTGAACACTGGAGCAGATGTATAAGACTCTTTTCCTAGCTAGTGGCAAAACTTGATGGCTCAAAAAAGCAAGGGGACATTCATAGTGTATACCGTAAAACACTATTTATTGCGCATATAAAATTTCTACTTACAGGCTTTTCATCTTTAAAACCACATCAATAACACAACGTGCTGACTAGTTTAACCACTTGCCGACCGCCGATCGGCATCTGATGGCGACAAGGTGGCTCTGTAGCGCAAATCGCCGTCATATGACGGCGGCTGCGAGATCGTGTTCACTGTGTTTGGGGAGGGCCAGGGAGCGGGTGCGGCGGATTCGATCTCCGCCGGCCACCCGCGATGCCCCCCCCGGAGTGAAAGAACGGAGGTCCATGTAAGTAAACACGGACCTCCATTCTGTGAGGGGGAAGGGCTGTGATCACAGCCTTCCTCTACACGGAAGCTGTGATCGCTTCCCTTCCCCAGCTAGGGCAGTCCCCCCACAGTTAGAACTCGCCCAGGGAACATAGTTAACCCTTAGAGCGCCCCCTGCAGGTTAACCCCTTCACTGCCAATGGCATTTACACAGTAATCAGTGCATTTTTATAGCACTGATCGCTGTATAAATGCCAATGGTCCCAAAAAAGTGTCAAAATGTTCCGACATGTCCGCTGAAATATCGCAGTACCGCTAAAAATCGCAGATCACCGCCATTACTAGTAAAAAATAAAAAAAAAATAAAAACCCCAGAAATTAATTCTCATCATCCGTAAACACGACCACTTTTGCGCAAACCAATCAATAAACGCCGATTGCAATTTTTTTTATCGCAAATATGAGGAAGAATATAAAACCGATGAAAAAAAATGTTTTTTTATATTTTTTTTTGGATTTGTATTTTAGCAAAAAGTAAGAAATTTGGGGTTTTTTTGCAAAATTGTCGCTCTTCTTTTGTTTATAGCGGCGATCAGAAATGACGCAGTGGTGATCAAATACCACCAAAAGAAAGCTCTATTTGTGGGGAAAAAAGGACGCAAATTTTGTTTGGGTACAACGTCACACGACCGCGCAAATTTCAGTTAAAACGACGCAGTGCCAAATCGCAAAAAGGGCTCTGGTCCTAAAGTGTGAAATCCTTCCGGGGCTGAAGTGGTTAACAAGCGTCCGCCTCTCACCAGCCGCCGGCGGACGTGATGCAACCAGCTACGGAGGACCGGAAGTGACATCAACGCGTTTCGCTTCCTGTGTCAAAGCGTCCTCACGGACGTTAATTTCTGGCCATTCCCCATGTATTTATCCTCAGAGGTACCACCCACCAGATCAGCACAGCTGAAGAGGGTTTCCCTCGCAGACAAACACTTCCGTCCCACGTAGCTATCCGCACCACGCCGCCATCTAGTGGCGGAAACGAGGAGCTGCATTGGTCATTACGAACAGTGTATGCAATGAATAAATAATACCAACTTATTTGCATCCATTAATTAGAGACACGTGCGGGCGCAGAACAAATGCAACAAAATTACAACCATGTCCCCACCTCGCACGTACCTCCACAATAAAGCAATCACTAAAATTAAAAATAAAAATAAAAACAGAAATAAAATTGAAAAACATAGACATCTATATATAAAAAAAATATCAAAAATGGTTGATAGAAAAGTATACTGTCCCGCCTAGGGACCCCACGTTTTTAGGCCCAGTTGTCATACACTTATAAGGTCTGGTAAATGGTTTGTTAAAATTAATGTCTTATTCATATGGAGTAGTACCTGAAATCAGGAGGCATGTAGGTGCTTTCCTGATAGAGGGGCTGCTGCGAGTATTATACTTTTTACTAGTATGCAAGTTGTAGTCACACATTTATCAACCACTTTTCTATCAACCATTTTTGATATGTTTTTTTATATATAGATGTCTATGTTTTTCAATTTTATTTCTATTTTTATTTTTAATTTTAGTGATTGCTTTATTGTGGAGGTACGTGCGAGGTGGGGACATGGTTGTAATTTTGTTGCATTTGTTCTGCGTCCGCACGTGTCTCTAATTAATGGATGCAAATAAGTTGGTATTTTTTATTCATTGCATACACTGTTCATAATGACCAATGCAGCTCCTCATTTCCGCCACTAGATGGCAGCATGGTGCGGATAGCTACGTGGGACGGAAGTGTTTGTCTGCGAGGGAAACCCTCTTCAGCTGTGCTGATCTGGTGGGTGGTGCCTCTGAGGATAAATACATGGGGAATGGCCGGAAATCAACGTCCGTGATGACGCTTTGACACAGGAAGCAAAACGCATTGACGTCACTTCCGGTCCTCCGTAGCTGGTTGCATCGCGTCCGCCGGCGGTTGGTGAGAGGCGGACGCTTGTTAAACTAGTCAGCACATTGTGTTATTGATGCGGTTTTAAAGATGAAAAGCCTGTAAGTAGAAATTTTATATGCGCAATAAATAGTGTTTTACGGTATACACTATGAATGTCCCCTTGCTTTTTTGAGCCATCAAGTTTTGCCACTAGCTGGGAAAAGCGTCTTATACATCTGCTCCAGTGTTCAGCCAGGAACCATCGTTTATCACCACCCTGCGTTATTGACCTGCTAACTGCAAAGCAGTGGGTCCATTTGCTCCGGTGAGTGGGGACACAAGAGGGATCTTGGCACCTGGCACGTTTTTGCACATTTTGCACTAATCTATATGAAGCACTGAAGAGCACAATCGCCACTTTATCACATCATCAGTTGACTATCATTATTTTGATGGACAGTGATGGACTTTGTTTTGCACTTTATTAAGATTGGAAAGTTTATTTGTGGAATTTTATTTTCATTTTTATGTTATTAGCATTTGGTGCACATGAGGTTGGCGCTGAAACTGTGTTCATTATTTATCACAGCACATTGCTGGTATTACAGCAGCCTTCCTGTGAGAGGTTATTAATGAACTTCCCCAATCACTTATAAGTTTACACTTATTCATTAGTGTGAAGCTACACTGTTTGTTTCACGGCGCAATCAGTTTTTATTAATTAGACCTTCAGGATGACCACTGCCTTGCTAAAGAAGCAGAGGGTAAAGGTGATGGACTGGTCAAGCATGTCTCCAAACTCTTGAGCATCTATGGGGCATCCTTAAACAGAAGGTGAAAGAGCGCAGGGTCTCTAACATCCAAAAGCTCCATGATGTCCTCATGGAGGAGTGGAAGAGGACTCCAGTGGCAACCTGTGAAGCTCTGGTAAACTCCATGCCCAAGAGGGTTAAGGCAGTGCTGGAAAATAATGGTGGCCACACAAAATATTGACACTTTGGGCCCAATTTGGACATTTTTACTTAGGGGTGTATTCACTTTTGTTTCCAGCGGTTTAGACATAAATGGCTGTCTGTTGAGTTATTTTGAGGGGAGAGCAAATTTACACTGTTATACAAGCTGTTATACAAGCTGTACACTCACTACCTTACACTGTACAAAAGGGCCATTTCTTCAGTATTGTCACATGAAAAGATATAAAAAATTATTTACAAAAATGTGAGGAGTGTACTCACTTTTGTGAGATACTGTTAGGTGTTTAGCTTAAAGAGCAACTTCACCTAGCTAAAATTAAATATCCAACACTGTACTAACTTCCCCTGTATAGAAAGAAAAACCTGTTCACTAGTTCATTGAGTCCAGCATTACCTACCTTTCAGCTACAATTCTCCTAGCACCATTCTGCCTCTTTACCCCATCTTGAAATTAGATATTTTGCATGTGCAGATATTCTGGGGGTCTTTGCCAGGTTAAGCATACCTGCCAAAGACCTGCATCATGTCTGCAGATGCATAGGAATCTCATGCATGCACAGACATGCCGCAAGTCTCTGCCAGGTTTATGGGACCTGACAGAGACCCAAGGTGGGGTTGAGTTACTAAAACTGGAGAGTGTAAAATTTAGTGTAGCTATGCATAGTAGCCAATCAGTTTTAACTTCAGCTTGTTCCAATAAGCTTTGACAAAAAAAAAATGAAAGCTGGTTGGTTTCTATGCAGAGCTGAACCAGATTTTGCACTCTCCAGTTTTAATAAATCAACCCAGTGTGTCTTTGCATGCACAAGAGCTCTAGCTGAAACCTTGAATCACTGCCTCTTGGGATATGTGATGTAGGCATCCCAGAAGACAGTGGGTACCCTGTCTTCCAAGCAGATTTATTTTTTTAATTAAAAAAAACTGTAAATGTGTAAGAAGGAGGGGGAGAAGGAGAATGTTCTTTTCATGGGTGAAGGTCTGCTTTAACATCTTCACTAAAATGTTTCCCCAGAGAACATATGGAAATGAAGAGGTTAATGCAACAAACTGTGTGAAAAACTACCTTGCCTTTGTAGGCCTTGACTTCCTACAACACAAACATGTTGTGACTCATCATTTAGATTTTAAGGGAATTCAGTGGTATATGATTTACACCCACAGAATGCTATTATAATTTCCATAGTGGGAAACGTACTTGCTCAGACACAAGCTGCAGACACTCTGTTATTTAAAAAAAATCATATTATTTTACAATCGTCAGAGAAATGTAATTATAAAAAATAAAGCATTGACAATATCTGAGAATTTTTCCTAAAATGTTATATATACAGTCATGTTTTCACTATCACTTAATTAAATCATTGTTTAAAGTGCATGGTCTATGGAAGTAACAGTTATATCAAAATAGTAAGCATGGACATGTGTGATTAATTTACTAATGGGCTGCAGTGTCATACATTTAAAATGCATAATTATATTTAAATTGTGTATTCAAGTAACTTAATTTCTGCTATGTAAAACAATAACACTCTTATGGTTGTGTAAACAACTGTTCATTCAGTTATTTAGGAACAAGCCGTTTCCACTAAGCAATTCCAGACCGGTTGCCAGACTTCTAAGCTAAACAAAATTGGTAGCCACCATAATTTGTAACCAGCTTTTAAAAAAGATGCAACTTTGTGAAACGTTGTTTTTATCTGGAAATCGGCGCTGCTTACTCTTTATTTTATATACTCGTCTTATGAAAAATCAAAAGTTATTGCAATGTGCTAGTATGAAAAGAATGTGCTAGTATGCAGTTTTAGTTAATGTGCTAAATGTGCAACATAAATTCTCACCCGTGTATTAAAACCATATAAGTTCTGAATATTACAAGGTCCAATCAAACTTAGTAAACAGTGTATAATATAAAATATAAATAATCCAGAAATATAATAAAAAATTAAAAATAAAACTGGTGTGTGTAGTCACACTCTATTGTGTTAAAAATATTGGTGCTGTGCCTAGTAGTGGTGATATTGGTATAATGAAAAATTGGCTAGTAATACCATATAAAATCGAAAAAAAGGGTGGATTGATCATATAGTCCTTTGGCATTAGATATTTGCAGGATTGATCATTTAATGTCTATATGAAAACCAATGATGGGTTATAGGCAGTTCATTACTGTCACATAATTATGGAGTCCCCCAACAAAGTGCACTGTGCTTCAATGTGTTAGATTCACTTCTCCTGGATCTTTCTATCTCATAACAAAAAGCTTCTCAAGGTGTTCAAGTGTGGATCACGCATGCTCCCCACAAGGTCCCCTCCTTACCAGAGCATGTCACCCCTGCAGGGGTAAAGCGCATATGTGTAATCCCAGTAGTGTTGATCTTGACTCAGGGACGACCCGGTTCGCTGTGTTCAGGAAGAAAAATTAAGAAGGAGATCCATAGCGTAATTCGTAAAAAATATATAACCTTCCTTTATTTTGGCATACGTCAGTTATATAGGGGTTAAAATATAGGGCATTACAGTTAAAAAATTATTACATCCGATGGTCCGTCAATTGTCGCAGAGCCGGCTCTAGCGTGGTGTACGCACCTCTCCTGTGAATAATTCCTGTGTTAAACACCTTGAGATGCTTTTTGTTATGAGATAGAAAGATCCAGGAGAAGTGAATCTAACACATTGAAGCACAGTGCACTTTGTTGGGGGACTCCATAATTATGTGACAATAATGAACTGCCTATAACCCATCATTGGTTTTCATATAGACATTAAATGATCAATCCTGCAAATATCTAATGCCAAAGGACTATATGATCAATCCACCCTTTTTTTGGATTTTATATGGTATTACTAGCCAATTTTTCATTATACCAATATCACCACTACTAGGCACAGCACCAATATTTTTAACACAATAGAGTGTGACTACACACACCAGTTTTATTATTAATTTTTTATTATATTTCTGGATTATTTATATTTTATATTATACACTGTTTACTAAGTTTGATTGGACCTTGTAATATTCAGAACTTATATGGTTTTAATACATGGGTGAGAATTTATGTTGCACATTTAGCACATTAACTAAAACTGCATACTAGCACATTATATTCATACCAGCACATTGCAATAACTTGTGATTTTTCATAAGACGGGTATATAAAATAAAAGTAAACAATTTCCAGATAAAAACATATATTGGGCTTTAGTGTCTCCCCTGAGGAGACCATCACTGGAGGGCAGCAGCTGAACACACTATCCTAAGCGCAATACTTATTGCAACTTTCTTGTTTGTGCAACTTTGCATAGCACAAACAAGCAAGCACGTGTTTTTCTAACACACCTACCGGTGACTTGCAAAAAAGAAAGAAAAGCAAAATTAATTAATTTGTTTTAAAAGCACATTTCAGTCCAACAACCACTGCAAGTGGAAGCCCTACTGCCTTGTCAAGGCCCCTCTGTAAAGTGCTGTCCTAACTTTAATCTTTGATAGTGTCCATAATGGAGCATATATAACAATATATAAATTAAGGGCAGGTATTCCCAGAGGCAACCCATTCCCGCTTAGAGACACAGAAACACGCTATAAGCCCAGCTACGCACAATGGCAGCTGAAGATGTCCCCACACCAAATTAGCAAGCTAACCAAAAATGCCAACCTTCCCAATTTATAACTTCCTTTTAAAGCAAAGTGCACCTGGGAGGGCTTTGCATAGCACAAGCAAACAAAAGTTTTCCCAGCATATTTACCAGCTTTCCAACAAAAAACAAAAATACACTGTCTAACCATTTGCAAATGGTTACAAAGGGTTTTAGTTGCACAATATTTGCAAATATATGTGGAAGCCACACATATCTCAATTTCCTATGGATCTGTAGATTCAGGAAAAGGGCAAATTCTGCATGGATAGAAATCAAAGTCCTTCATCTGCAAGTTAGCCATCTTTGTGGAAAGCTTCTACCTTATGAATAGAGTGCAGGAGGCGACAAAGGCAAGACTTGCTGCCTTCTTTAGTCTAATTACATAAAAAATAAGTTCACCACATATAACCATCTTGTGGCCTTCCCAGACAGAGCCCTCTGACACTTAGGCTTAATGTACACCGGACACTTTTCTAACCTCTCCTGAACAATTTTTTGACAGCTAGAAGCCGACGCTTAAAAATGGCCGTTTAGGCGCGTTTTACATGCCGCATTTAGCCGTGTTTGTGTCTAGGAGCTTTTTTTTTTTTTTAAGTGAAAACGCCAGTAAACGAAATGCTGCTAAACGTGAGTTACCTCGTTTAGCAGTGTTTTCAAGCAGTTAAAGGCATTTAATGTTTCAAATGCCTCTGAACTTCCGTCCAAATGCATTTTTTTTGCCTAGTAACGACTATAAAAGACCCTGTGTACATGTACTGATTAGATAATATAGAGGAGAGTTCAGGGGCAGCTGAAAAAATGCCCAACTGCTCCCAAACATCCGTTTACCAGCAACAGTGTGCATGAGGCCTTATCGCACAACATTCTCAGCAAAATGTTGTAAAGTGGCAGTCACTTCTCCCACTATAAACAAGGAGTAGGCGCACAACCCTGTTTCCCTATGGATAAACCAACATAACACAGCGGAGAGCTAATGATAACATTTAAATAACACAATGGAGGATATAAAATGGTAATCAGACCATGCAAAAGTCTATGCTTAGTCCATAGCAGTCTCTCATTCGTGAAATGGAGCCAAGTTCAAAGCAACTGTAAAGACAAAGGGAGAGGCGCCTCTGAGTGTAGACTGTAAAAGATTTTATTAAAACGTCATCCCCGCCCGCCGCTGAGGATCTGCAATCCAAGCCTCGCTCTGGCTCCCAAAGACACACTGCCATGCTCCACCATCCCAGGAAGCCGCAGCCAAACATACAGCGATCGGCCCGGTGGAGAAAAAGGGACAGACATCCTCACCGCAGACAACTGTATATCTTGATGTGCCTTTTATATCCACGTGCTCGTGAGTTGTCACCTGTTACTATTTTAGATAAAATCTTTTACAGTCTACACTTAGAGGCGCCTCTCCCTGTGTCTTTACTTCTCCTACTATAACTGTGTTAGCTACAGGCCTTGTTCATGTCCCAAGTTCATCCTGTAGGCAATTCACGGGGTAGGGCCAGAGAAATCATAATCAGGGCATAGGGTGATATTACAAATGACACAAGTTTGGCACTAATTAGGGTCTAAGAAGTACTGATCTATGTATAGGAGGTCAATGCTTAACCACGTCCCTACTGCTCTATGCGGAATGACAGCTGGGAAGTAGTTCCGTTATCCTGACTGGGCGTCATATGACGTCCAGCAGGGTAACAAGCCGGCGGAAATAGAACATTTTTCTATTTCCGGCAATTTTTTTATTTATTCGGCTGTCAGTGGGGAAGCCCATTGACAGCTGATGATTCATCAGTTGTTAAGGACACCATGGCCAGCTACCCGGCCCACTCCTTAACAACCAGCTATTCACTGAGCCCTGATTGGCAAAGCTTTGGCTCAAACTGTTTGCTCAACTCTAATCCAGAGTAATAGTTTGGTATTATGGAGTGCAAAAAGGGAGAGGGAAAGGGTCCATAACAAGTGGCATCCAAATTTTAGATATTTGAAGGCAACGTGCATAATCTAGGCAAATTAGCTGCCTATCTATCTCCAAAAGCAAATATCAAAGTAAAATTTAATATTCTATGCTCACAAGAACTGAACAGGCAAACGTGTATAATATGGAAAGAGCTTTCTGATCTTGTTGCAGAGATAACTGTAAGGAAGATGGCATGGTGCAGTCCTGTAGGGCATACTTTCAGCCAAAGTTGTGGTCCTTCAGAGATGAGGATCTCCTCAGTACATCTCCAGTCAGGGATATTTTCTGATGATAGGTCAAACTGGGAGAGAGAGTGCTGCAAATCAGTGATCACTTTTATCAAGTAAAGTAGCTGTTTTACTGTACTTGAGGGCATGCAAACTGAAGGGGAATACCCTACTTTATTGAATATCAGCCTTTTTGGGGGCTTCCATTTGGGGATGCAGGGCTTTATGCTTTATGGGCATACATCCAGAAAAATTAGAACATTGATCAGTCTGGTGCCGTCAAAGTCACATTGTCACTTGTCTTGCATTTTTGTCATTATGCTTTCCTTTACTGTTTATGTGTACAGTTTGCAGATAATTTCCCTCAGCCACTCAGGGTCCTACACAGGATGGGCTGGTGTGCTTCATCTATTTCAATGTGCTCTGCAGAATCAAGACGCGGGATATCTCCTTTAGCAACAGGATTATGTCCTGGGGGCCAGTGGCCTCCAGAATCTCTCTAATGAGGGGCTAGGATTTGTATATACTTATATCTTATTAAGGAGGAATTAAAGCTTCTAATCTTATGGGTACACACTTCACCCTCAAGAAGGCAAGAGAGGGTAGTGACTCCTCATGCTGGATTTCAATGGTTTAAAATCTATTGCCTAAGTAAGCAGTTTCAGCCTTAAGGTGTAATGAAAGGCATTACTTTATTTTAGTTTTGAATAGAGATTATAAAATCTGTCAGTTTTCAGTGGTGTCTGTGCTCCCTTTAGGGAGATTCACCCTCTCTATTTGTCTTGTTTGCCATTATCATTGAACATGGAAGTAACAGACAATCCCAAATGTTATTTTGACACCAGAAGAGTAATAAAGGGGAAATCTTCCAATGGGGACACTAGTTCTGGTGACCCTGGTGACACACTGAGGTTTTCTCACTTTGGAGGGATTTATTCTAATTTCCTGTTTGGCTATTGGACAGGAAATTAAGGAAAGCTACTTTAAGGGTATGCTGAGGCTAGGGGAAGCCTTAAGCTTATGTGGCATGATAGAGGGCCCACCATGTCACTGTGATCAGGCAGAGTGAGAGCCCTAAGGAAACATTTCCTCACGCCTACATGTCCAAGCCATGCCCCATCACAAATTTATTTTTATTACACAATACATGTTTTATAAGTGTTTTATATGTATACATGCTGCTGTTTTGTCTACTGTAATGTAATATACACCCTATATACTGAATATATGTTTTGGCCATCACAGCCCCACACTGTGATGGGATCATTGCCTGAATTTCATGTTTAAATATGATCATCCTATATACTGAATATAAATGACTGGGACAATGCGCATTCATACTGTTAATAAACATCACATCTACATGTCATGTGGTTGAAGTCAAATAGGCTGCTAACTTTGCAGGGGGATTTTTATTTTGCAAGGGAATTTTCTCTTAGCTTAGTGAATGGTGAAAATTCACTTTTTCAAAGAATACCCAATTGGGTACAAAAAAAAAAGAAATGGTATCTTTGCACATTAATGTGATGGAAGTCAGCAAAGCTTCACCTTATTCAATAAGCTAAGGGAAAATGTATTTGCAAGTGGAAATTCTACTGAAAACTAAACTGTCTATTTGCCTTTAGTAAATCAACTTCGATATATCTTCTTTGGCTCTACCAAGAACTGCACTGTGAGTGCCTGCTTGACCATATGCAGGTCAATTGTATAGTTTAAAGTGGCATTAGACTCAAGAACAAACATTTATTATATTGCAGGTTACCATTTCTTAGATGTGATGGCTGCATTCATTTTATTTTTTTAGACGTTCTTTCTTCTATTTTCATCCAGCAATCTGGCCAATAAGTCTGTTGTTTTTCAAAAGAAGAAGCTTTCCAGCAGAATGTATTAGTTACACAGCTGAAACAAACCATTTACCATTGACATGGGTGCTTACAGTGATCAGCTTTTATTTCTTTATGTAAAAACATTATCCCAAGAGGTAAAAATAAGTAGCTGTAACTGTTTATACAGTATTAGCTGGGGTTTGGTTACAATTTGTTTGTTTAAATCTGCTTGTACATCTAAGGCTCCATTTACACGAAACGCTGTTTCAACCTCCCCTGAACGTTTTATCATGACAGCTAGAAACCGGCGTCTAAAATGGCCGTTTTGCCACGTTTTGAATGCCGCGTTTAGCCGCGTTCGCATCTAGGAACGTTTTTGAAAAATGTTTTTTTTTTTTTTTTTTAAATGGAAATACCTGTAAACGAAACGCTCCTAGACGTGAGTTACCGCATTTAGGCATATTTACAAGCTGTTTGGTGTTTCAAATGAATCTGAACTTGCGTCTGAACCCATTTTTTGGTGTTCCAAAAGAAGCCTCTAAACTCAACTGCCTGGAAACGACCTTAAACGACTCTGTGTACATGTACTCATAAGATAAAATAGAGGAGAGTTCAGGTGCAGCTGAAAAAAAACTCCCAAATGCCCCTAAACGTCCGTTTACCAGCAGCAGTGTAAATGAGGCCTAACACCTAACACTCCCCTTCCCCAGACTGACAATGCTGCTTTCTAAATTTTCTCTCTGTGCTCCTTAATCCACAGTTGGGGCACTTTAATGCAGGAGGTATGTTACTGGCCAGATCACTAAGTGAAAACAAGGGGAAAAAAGCCTAAGAAAAGAAAACTAGTGCAGCCATCACATCCAATGACTGGTAAGCTGAAATATATTACTTTCTGTTTTTTTGGAAAAGGATGATGGATAGATTTCTTTAAAAAAAAAAAAAAAAACCTATCAGTTGATTGAAATGTGATCTGAATCAGATAGCTCCCCTTAAAGTTAAGATTTGAGAACGTTTAGCAATGTGCAGAAAATCTATTTCAGAATATTGAGTAAAAAGGGATCTCCCATAGTGCCTTGACGTCATCTGAAATGTGCCTTTGTTCCAGAGCCGTATGACACAAACCCTTATATACCGTATATACTCGGGTATAAGCCGAGTTTTTCAGCACATTTTTTGTGCTAAAAAAGACCCCCCTCGACTTATACCCGAGTCAGTGTCTGTGGGTGATCAGTAGTTTCACATTAAACAGAGCCGTGCTGCTTCTAAGAGCCGTTCTGTGCTTTGTAACTGTGATTAATCACATTGGAATGCTGAGAATGCTGAGAGAGGTGTCAGATTCTCAGCTTGATGTCGGGAGGTGGACGGGACAAGCTGATGTTAGCTGTTCAGTCCCGCCCACCTCCTGATCTCCGTGAAGAGCTGCAGCTCTCTCTCTGCATTCTCAGCATTCTCTGCATTCCAATGTGTTTAATCGCACTTACAAAGCACAGAACGGCTCTTAGAAGCAGCACAGCTCTATTTAATGTGAAACTAAACTACCTTACTCATCCCTTATGTGTTCTGGCTACAGTGTATGTGTCCTGGCATTAAAATCCCTGTGTCCTGGCATTAAAATCCCTGTGTCCTGGAATTAAAATCCCTGTGTTCTGGCACCCTGTCCCTGTGTTCTGGCACCCTGTCCCTGTGTTCTGGCTCCCTGTCCCTGTGTTCTGGCTCCCTGTCCCTGTGTTCTGGCTGCTGCACTTCACACCCTAGGCTTATACGCGGGTCAATAAGTTTTCCTATATTTTTTGGGCAAAAGTAGGGGGGTCGGCTTATACACGGGTCGACTTATACCCGAGTATATACGGTAAATACAATGAAACAACATGCATCTCTGCAATGTAAAAATCCTTCAAATTTAAATTTGTAGTCAACCGACATGCACCATATTGTATCTTAAACAAGAATTCCAGGTATGTATATTTTTACACAGCTCTGACCAATGTAACTTTGCATATACCATACCTGTGGGATCCCTCTAGAAACTGGAAATCACTGTAGTAGATACCACTACTACAGTGATCTCCCCTAGCTTCTGTGTTCCACTGCCCTGCTGCATTTGGAACACAGGAGGTCAGCTGTTCATTTGTTCTATGAATGCAAAGCATTCTCTGATTGTTTTAGATGAAAATGAGGGGTGGTGATGTCATACTGTCCACCTCATCAAATCAGAGAATGCATTGAGGGGAGCCCATGCCCTGAAGTGGTCCTCCTGTGTTCACAATGCATCAGGGCAGCTTCTCAGCATGGGACCCAGAAACTAGTGGAGATAGGGGTGCCTACTACAGTGATTTTGAGCTTCAAGAGGGATCCCACAAGCTTGACTTATGTAATATGCAAAAATATCCATACCTAGTATTCTTCTTTAACCAGTTTGGTGCCAGAGTAATTATTTTTATATGTCACATAAACCTCTATTAAATCCCCAGAGCATTATATATTTTCTGAAAGCAGAGGCCTTGTAGAATAAAAAGGTGAGTTGCAAATTTCTATGTCACATGATATTTGCGCAAATTATATTTGTGTACACCCGCAATATCACCAAAAATTATGCTGCCCAAAAAAATCACCATATGTAATGCTTTAAAAGCCTTTACAGCTCATCAATTTAGAGTTAACTAGGCGTTCTCATGCTAGAATTATTGTTCTCACTCTGACGTTTGCAGCGCTATGTCACACGTGTGGTACCGCCATGGTTTTGAAAACGTTCTTTTATTTTTGTACTTATTTTTACTTGATTGCTATCACAAGGGGTTAATACACCTATATGTGATAGCACTGGGCAGGTGAAAGATACTCTTTATGAGGACATTTGGGGTCTAATAGATGCCAATGTCTCCCGTGCCTTTCACACCATCTAACCAAATACAGATCGGCTTGGTTAGATGTGTCCCCTGGCTTTACTGGCCAGGAAATGGTGGATCTGAAATCGAAAGTGGCCTCACTTCCGGTTTCGTTGTTTGCATGTGAAATGTCTTACAGCAATCTCTTTCCCCTATTCAGCAGTTGAGTTCCCAGGCCCCGGTAAGAGCGGGAGAGCTATGAACCTGCTGCATCACTTTCACTTTCAAGCCGGGAGCCAGCTAAACAAAACCAACACAAGCGGTTCACTCTTTGGATGTACATAGTATCTCCAAAGAGCTGAACTGTTTAATTTGGCATTTAACATACACATTTGGACACAGAATGTAAAAATGTTTTTCTTATAGTGTCTGTCAATGAAAACCTTCTATTACAGCAGAGGCGTAACTAGAACCTTCATAGCACCGGTGCAAGAAAACATGAAGGGTCCCCCTGACCCCTGTCGAGGGCCCTTCCCACTAATCCCAGGGCCTTTTATTTTGGTCCCTCGGTAGGACCCTTTCATATGTTCTGCAGTGGACCCCCTTCCTGCCCTTTTGGGAGCCATGCTAGGGCCCGGTTGCAAGTGCGACCTTTATGACCCTGGCAGTTCTGCCATTGTATCACAGACTTCCCCATCAGCATTTGAGAAAAAAAGCATTTGTAAACATTCATCTTGATTTAGCATTAAACTTTTTTAGCTGCTTCTGGACCGCCCACGGCACATTTACTGCGGCAGGGCGGTCCCCGTACATCGTTTCCTCCTCGTGGTCTGGAGCACGCATGCGTGGTACCAGCAACCCGCTCCCTCTGTGATTGGACATAGTAGAAACCAATCACTGGGTCCAGTGGCCGCAGGGACACACTGATCATTCGTTGGAGAGGCAGAACAGTGGTCTGCCTATGTAAACAAGGCAGCGAGCAAGAGAGAGATCTTGTGCTCCTGCTAATCAGGAACACAGATATCTCTCTTCCTCCAGTCAGTCCATCCCCATACAGTTATAAATCACTCTCTAAGAGCACACTTAACCCTTTGATCGAGGGTGTTAACCCTTCCCCTACCAGTGCCATTTATACAGTGACAGTGCATTTATTTAGCACTGATTACTGTATTAGTGTCTTTGGTCCCCAAAAAGTGTCACTTAGGGGTTGATTTACTAAAGCTCCACACAGATCCACACAGAAACCAATAAGCTTCAAGGTTTTATTGTCAAAGCTTGATTGAGCAAGCTGAGGTTAGAAGATGATTGGCTAGCATGCACAGCTGCACCGTTTTTTTTGCACTCTCCAGCTTTTGTAAATCAACCCCTTAGTGTCCAATTTGTCTGCCGCAATGTTGCAGTCCCACTAAAAATCACTGATCACTGCCATTACTAGTAAAAAAATAAATAAAAACACTATAAATCTATCCCATTGTTTGTAGACACAACAACGTTTGTGCAAACCAATAAATATACCCTTATTGGGATTTTTTTTTTTACCATAAATATGTAGAATAATAATTTTGGCCTAATTTGATGAATACATTTGATTTAATTACATTTTTTTATTGGAAGTGTTCTATAGCAGAAAGCAAAATTGTCACTCTTTTCTTGTTGAAAAATAAAAACTGCAAAGGTGATCAAATACCACCAAAAGAAAGCTCTATTTCTGGGGGAAAAGGACATACATTTTGTTGGGTAGAGCATCCGCATGACTGCTCAATTGTCACTTAAGGCAACGCCTTATGCCGTATCGCAGAAAATCGCCTGGTCATCAAGGGGGTGAAACCTTCTGGGGCTGAAGCGGTTAGGGTTAAAAGTGTTATCTATGGTAAAAGGCCAAGGTAAAAAGGTAAGTTAAATGCAAAGTTTTGCAAAATTACAATGAAAATCTTTCTTCATGATTACCAATATACCAATATAAGGAAGACAAACCTGTTTCACTATTACTATGTTGTTTGGCAAGAAAGCAGTTTTTTTGTAAAGTGCCTTAAATTGAAGAAATATTACAAAAGAGAATGAAAGAAGAATTAAAACTACATAGGAAAAAGAATAGATGTTAGTAAATATGTAAAAGCAAAATGCACTCCTGAAATACTAATGAAACAAAGAAAATGAAATATTCTTGTGCAATTTTTTAAGCTAAACATATACCCAGACTAAATCTAACCTTGTACTTATCAGCAACCACCAGTTAAATTGCTAACAATAAAAAATAGTATCCATGCAGTTTTCTAGAAATGGTAAAATGATAGAAAAGATGACGGAAAGGGGAAAAAGAAGACATGTGGAATTAGAGGAAAGAGAAGGCATAGAAGCATGATCACTGCAAGGTGTGGGGTGTTGTAAAATGACTTCATTTTTAAATGTAGCTGCATAGTACACTTAATGCTGCACACAATTTCCTTAATTCCACTGAATCTTTTGTTACAAAAGTTTAGAGCTTAAGTTAATACCAGGCATGTAAAGATATTTTCCTGCTGCATGGACAAAGCAAGGTATTTGTTTCAAACACTTGCCCTGCTCTTCATCAAGCACAGAGTACAGTACCTCACTTTGTAGTTGCAAAATGAGCCTAGCTAAAATATGCAAACATGGATGCAAGTAAACCAAGCTGCTATTCAAAATTAACTAGGGTCATTTGAATTAAACATAACATTAAACAAACTGTTTTTGTTGGCTGCGGCAGATTCCGGTGTCTGTGGGGTTTAACTCATGAAGAATATTTTGTAAAATATACTACCTATTAAAATTGTGCTTAATATATCCTGAAATTCCACATTTAATTAATAGTGCAGGCATCTGAGCAGGCTAAGAATAACTGCAGTGAAGCAAAGCTTAGACAGGCACAGTTCTCTCTTCATAATTTACTAAAAAGTATAAAAAAAAAATCTCTTTCAGTTGCATTTAAACACTTCACTTCAAACTCCCTTTAACCTTCCCTTCAGTAAGCTTGTTTTTCTCTTGCAAGCATTTCAACATTTCATTATTCTTGTTGCTAGGAAGCAATGGTAATAAGCAGGGGAGTTGATCCCTTCATGATTTCAAAGATCTAGGTTTTATAAAAGTGAATATATAGAAAAGGAGCTAGTTAGAGTGCATAGCATTGAACTGGAGTATGAAACCTGCCATGATGTCTGCATTGTCATTATTAACATGGCTAGTCGAGCTTGTCACATCATTCAAAATATTGTGACTCTTGGTAAATATCTCTATAAATACATTTGTTATGGAATCTTCATTCCCACTGTGCTTCGGTATCACATTGCATTATTAAATGGTGAACTTAGTGACACATTTTAATAATTGTATGATATACCCTTTTCCATGCTAGAAATATATGTTTAGGAATAAATAGTGGCAGAGCAATTAATTTGCCTCACCCACCAATGGGAGCATGACAATTATAAAGCATTGTTTAAGCCCATAGCAACAGGCAGTTTTAAAATGTTTTAATGCAATTGGTTCAGGAGGTCACATGGTCATAATTGACATGGCATGAGCTACTAGCAGCTATTTAAATTAAACAATCTGTGCAACAGCTGGCAGTAAGCAGAATAAGAAGAAGCTTCCCACCTTCCCTCCCTTGTTTCTGGTTTAACCACTTCAGCCCTGGAAGGATTTCCCCCTTTAGGACCAGAGCACTTTTTGCGATTCGGCACGTTGTCGCTTTAACTGACAATTGCGCGGTGGTGCAACGTTGTACCCAAGCGAAACTGATGTCCCTTTTTACCACAAATAGAGCTTTCTTTTGGTGGCATTTGATCATCTCTGTGTTGTTTCTGATCACCGCTATGAACAAAAAAAGAGCGACAATTTTGCAAAAAAAAAAAAAAAAACAATATTTCTTGCTTTTTGCTAAAATACAAATGAAAAAAGTATATATAAAAAAAATGTATTCATCTGTTTTGGCCGATATATATTCTTTCTCATATTTTTGGTAAAAAAATTGCAATCTGCGTATATTGATTGGTTTGCACAAAAGTTGCCATGTTTACAAACAATGAGAATTAATCTATGGGTATTTATTTTATTTTATTTTTTACTAGTAATGGTGGCGATCTGCAATTTTCAGCGGGACTGCAACATTGCGGCGGACATGTCACATGATTTTGACACTTTTTTGGGACCATTGGCATTTATACAGCGATCAGTGCTATGAAAATGCACTAATTAGGGGGGCGTGGCCTGCAGCGAGAGCGGACGGACGCACCTCAGAGGAGCTCCGACGATCCCAGAGAGAATCCACGGGTATCCGCCGTTCAGAATGCTAGGTGAGACACAAAACAGCCGAAAACCGCGGACAGTGATCGCCGCTCAGCTCAAAATCGAGCCCGCGGCTTTTGCAGCCTACAAGAACGGCACCCGGGGACGGCCATCGGGGGTTCCAAAACCCCCTCCACAACCACCGGAGGCAAACATCATACCTAATCACCCACAGGGCAGCTAATTCACGCTATAGCCACAAAAAAGGCCCAATTTGACCGACCAAAAAAGTTGAGGCCTATAGCGGCCGCCATCTTAGTAGGCCGGAGCCTACCAAACTAGGCACACAGGGAGCAAAAGAATCACCCCAGGCCCTAACTCATTTAAATCACTTTATATCTCTTCTGGCTCCCCAAACAAGATGCTTATTTACACACTGACAATATAAGAACGGTAGATAACTCCTAACGGCGGCCATTTTGGTACTCCCATTCCACCTAACAGTCATTACTAGACTGCGATGACACTCTAGGAAAGACACCCTGTGGGGCCCGATCGTTAAATCACAGCAGGTGCAGGAGAAAGGACATATAAAAGAGAGCCACACAAACAAATAAGAATGTTCCCTAAGAGAAAAGATGAACGGAATCCTAAAAAACTTACAGCATTTTTCCAACCTCCCCACCCAGGGAAAGGAAACAACCATGAGGGTGACCTATCCTGCATGAAAGCTCATTCTGTGTCTTATACAGACCTTCCTGATGCAGAACTAGGAGATGAGGATACTCCACAATTACCACCATCACCTTCACAATCACCACCCCCAAGTCCTTCAACGCAGAGCCTAGCCAAATCCAAAATGAAAATGGACTCCTATAACCAGTCTTCACCTTGTGAAGAGGTTGTAAAATCGCAACCCCTGCAATCTATAGCATCCTTCCCTACATTAAAAAATATGCTCTTATCCTTGCAAAGCTTGCTAACAACTAGCTTCACATCAGTCTTCACCAAATTCTCAACAGAGCTAAAACACATTGATAATAGAGTCCACTACATTGAAAACAAAATGGAAGAATGCACTGTCACTGTAAACGATCTGGTTGACGCTTACAACGAACAAATAGATGACCGCTCGAGGCGAAACAACTTAAAAATCCGGGGGATCCCGGAATCCATCCATCCGACTGAACTCCGCACATACGCCACTAAACTATTTTCAACCATAGCACCCGAGCTGTCACCAATAGAGCTCACAATTGACTGCATTCACAGGATACCTAAACCCCGACATCTAGACGATACCATACCTAGAGATGTCCTTCTGAGGGTCCACTTTTTTCAAGCCAAAGAACAAATTCTAGTCACATCAAGATCTGTGACACACTTTCCAGAAACTTTCATGGGGATACAAATATACCCGGACCTTTCCCAACATACTCTACAATTAAGGAGGCAGCTCAAAACAGTGACTAAGACGCTGAACAATCACAAGCTAATCTACAAGTGGCGCCATCCCGCCACTCTGGTAATCACTAGAGTTGAGCGAACTTCTAGAAGTCCGGGTTCTGCTGGTTCGGCCGAACTTCGGGACAAAGTCCGGGTTCGGGTCCGGACAGAACCCGAACTTTGTCCCGGACCCCGAACCCCATTGAAATCAATGGGGACCCGAACTTTTAGGCACAAAATGGCTGTAAAATAGTCCTGGAAAGTCCTAGAGGTCTGCAAAAGGAAGGAATGGGGGTAAGGGTGGGACAAGTGCCCTACAAAGAAATGGGGACAGGGAAATAACTAAATCGAACACTAACAAGTCGCAGAATCAGTGACAAAACTCGACGGAGGAATTAACATCTCATACAACCCTTTCCAGGCCCA
>BLSH010169285.1:93955-109623 GCA_018402905.1 Glandirana rugosa | reverse complement strand
GTGCGCAATCGAGCATGCGCATTCCCGGCTCTGTCGGTGGCGACGTGTCCCCGGGACACACTGTATCACCGACAGAGGTGAACAGCCAAAAGCAATCACAGAGCCTAAGATTGAAGATATAAATATGCAACATAAAAAATGTTATTTGAAAAAATGTTCATACATAAAGCCAATTAAGTGGCAAATATCAGTCAATTCGGTTTGTTCATTTAAAACATATTCCCAAAGGAAATCCAAATCCTTCATCAGTGGTAAGGTAGTCAGACCAACAGAAAATCCTGATGTGGTCTATTGAACAGATGATATGTGTAATAGGTGTAAGCTTACCAGATACTGGTAGGTCATGCGCAGATGTCAAAAATCCAACTGAGATATCCACAATCTGATGTCATCTGCCGGTAAGGGCTGAGGTATGAAGGGAAAGGGAGGTTCCAGATCCAAATTGATGGCTCCAAAACTCTCGAACCGATGTTTCCAAGGAGGTATCAGCATTCACCACATGGTTTATGAGAAGAAAAAGTGCCACAATAGTGTAATACTGTTTGGTGCAAGGTTTATTTCAAATACGGCATTAAAAATTCTCACAAATTCCACATAAAAAAGAGCTCAAATCTAAAATCAATATGACAGAAGGAGTCTGGGAACCCTAGGTCATAGCTGTTTACAAATGGTACTGACCCCATTTGCACGGCGCATGCGCCCGATCGGGAGTGTGTTGCGCGTCAGTGGCGGCGTGTTCCCAGGGAACACTGCCTGTTACTGACACTGGTATCAGCCGCCGGCCGGCGGCTGTTACCTTGTGATCGGCTGTCATCTATTCACAGCCCATCACATGTAATGTAAACAGAACGGTAACTCACTGTTACCAGCTCTTTTCTCCTCACACAGTTTCCAGTGTGAGGAGAGAAGAGCTAGGATCAGTGGGTTACTGATCTGTAAAACACCAACACACCCTGTCACTTCAACTCTGCCCCCCAATGCACCTGTCACCCATCTGCCCCATAAAGTGCACCTGTCATCATAAATTGCACCTGTCACCAGTCCATGATCGTGGCATGTCACTCGTACCCCTTCAGTGACCGTGGCATGTCACCCATCATCCATCAGTGACCGTGGTGTGTCACCCATCAGTGACCGTGGCATGTCACCCATCACCCATCAGTGACCATTGCTTGTCACCCATCAGTGACCGTGGCATGTCACCCATCACCCATCACTGACCGTGGCCTGTCACCCATCAGTGACCATGGCGTGTCACCCATCACACATCAGTGACTGTGGCCTGTCACCCATCACTGAGCATGGCCTGTCACCCATCACTGACCTTGGCCTGTCACCCGTCACCCATCAGTGACCACCGCCAGTCACCCATCACCCATCAGTGACCATGACCAGTCACCCATCAGTGACCACCACCAGACACCAGTCACCCATCAGTGACCACCACCAGTCACCCATCAGTGACCACTGCCATCACCCGTCACTCATCAGTGACCACCACCAGTCACCCGTTATCCATCAGTGACCCCTGCCAGACACATGTCACCCATCAGTGACCACCGCCAGACACCGTCACCCATCAGTGACCACCGCCAGACACCCGTCACCCATCAGTGACTACCGCCAGACACCCAGCACCCATCAGTGACCACCGCCAGACACCTAGCACCCATCAGTGACCACCATGCCAGACACCCGGCACCCATCAGTGACCACCGCCAGTCACCCATTAGTGACCATCACCATAATTTATGCTCATAGAACGCCTGAAGGTGCTAGTTCAATGTTGGGCCTCTGTATGTGGCCAGGCTATGTAAAAGTCTCACACTTGTGGTATTGCCATACTCAGGAGGAGTAGCAGAATGTATTTCGGGGTGTCATTTTTGCTATGTACATGCTATGTGAAATATCATATAAATGGACAACTTTGTGGAAAAAAAATGCGTTTTCATTTTTTTCCCACATTTTCCAAAAACTACTGGAAAACAATGACATGTTCAAAAGACTCATTATATCTCATAGATTATACTTTGGGGTGTTTGCTTTCCAAAATGGAGTCATTTTGTGGGCAATTCCATTGTCCTGTTGCTCCAGGGCCTTCCAAATTGTGATAGGTCGTCATGACATTAGATGTGTAATTTATGTCCCTAGAATACCTGACGGCGCTCCCTGCATGTTGGGGCCTCTGTATGTGGCCAGGCTGTGAAAAAGTCTCAGATATGTGATATCACCATACTCAGAAGGAGTAGCAGAATGTGTTTTGGGGTGTAATTTGTGGTATGCATATGCTGGGTGTGAGAAATAACCTGTTGATGTATGACAATTTTGTGAGAAAAAAAGAAAAAAAAATCTTCATTTTGTAAAGAATTGTGGGAAAAAATTACAACTTCAAAAAATTCACCATTCCTCTTACTAAATACCTTGGACTGTCTACTTTCCAAAAAGGGGTCATTTGGGGGGTATTTGTACTTTCCTGGCTTGTTAGGGTCTCAATAAATGAGATAGGCTGTCAGTATATCAGGTGTGATCAGGTGTGATCAATTTTCAATGATTGGCACCATAGCTTGTGGACTCTATAACTTACACAAGGATCAAATAATATACACTTATTTGGGTTATTTTTACCAAAGATATGTAGCAGTATAAATTTTGGCCAAAATTTATGAAGAAAAATTACTAATTTGCAAAATTTTATTACAGAAACAAAGAAAATGCATTTTTCCCAAAATTTTCAATTTTTTTTTTAATTTATAGCACAAAAAATAAATAACCCACTAGTAGAGTTGATCGAACACAAACTGTAAAGTTTGGGTCCGTACCGAACTTTCGGGTGTCCATGTTCCGAACCCGAATGTTTGAGAAAAAGTCTGGGTTTGGGTTCTGGTATTTTATCACGCATGTTGAATAGCTGCAGGGCAGCCAATCAACAAGCGTTTCAATGGTTTTCCCTAGAAGCCATCACAGCTACCTACTAATGGCATGGCTGTGATTGGCCAGTGCATCATGTGACCAAGCCTCTATATGAGGCTGGAGTCACAGTGCTACGTGTCACATGCTCTCAGGTTAGTGTAGGGAGAGGATGCTGCCGGCGCTGTGAGGGACAGATTGTGAGGGACAGATTGCAGATCTAATAACTAGGTAGAGATTACTACTACTGCTGTGAGGGACAGATTGCAGTGATAATAACTAGGTAGAGATTACTACTACTGCTTTGAGGGACAGATTGCAGATCTAATAACATCTCATCCTGCATTACAAAACGATCTGATTAGAGAACGATCTCTCATCCTTCATTACAGAACAATCTGATTACAGAACGATCTGATACTGGACTAGGTAGAGATTACTACTGCTTTGAGGGACAGATTGCAGATCTAATAACATCTCCCATTTTTCTTCCTTTTGCAGCCCTCTAGCACTGTCCAGGACTTTTTTACAGCCATTTTTGTGCCGAAAAGTTTGGGTCCCCATTGACTTCAATGGGGTTCGTGGTCCGGGGTCAAGTTCGGGTAACGTTCGGTACGGAACCCAAATGTTTCCGCGAAGTTCGGCCGAACCCGAACATCCAGGTGTTCACTCAACTCTACCCACTAGTGATTAAATACCACCAAAAGAAAGTTCTATTTGTGTGCAAAAAAGGATGCAAATTTCATATGGGTACTGTGTTGCATGACTGAGTAATTGTCATTCAAAGTGTGATAGCGCTGAAAGCTGAAAAATGGCCTGGACAGGAAGGGGTTTTTTGTGCCCAGTACTAATGTGGTTAATTGTATTGCTGAATGGTATTATATGGATTAATTAAATACTGTTTACGATCCCATATAAGTTCTAGTGGCTTTGACAAACAGCCAAACATCTACAGCATCCTGTGACAAAATAAATTTAAGTATGTTGACAAAAGTGTACTTTCTGTACTTTGTTGGTTACGTATGAGTTAGGTATGTTTTGTTGTAGATCAGTGCTCAGTGCAACTGGAGGCAAAAAAAGCCTACAGTATAATGTTTTTCAAAGACACTTTTTTTGTCACCAAGCAAGTGGATGATACCAAAATTATTATAGACTGGACTGATGTAAGTGCAGAGCTGGTAAAACCTTGCAAAAAGTCCAGAGAGGCAGCAGCAAACAGTTGCAGGGATGCAAAACTAGGTCACCTCCCAGGGCAATGGTAGGTATTATCAAAATATAGTACCAGAATCAGAAGACAGGATGCGTGGTCATATACAGGGATGGGCGAACAGTTCGGCCCAAGCATGAGCCGAATGACCACAATGCACTGTGCCGCCACACAGTGCATTGAAATCCATGATTGGGGATCAGTGTTACAACAGTCAGGGATCAGTGTTACAACAGTCAAGGGTGTGGCGGCGTGGTTTGGACATGAACGGGTGAGGACGCACTGCATCTGAGCTCCTGCACCTCCGCTGGCTTAGGTCTGACATATTGATTACTGGCCGAATTGGAGCAGCAAGCTGAGATCCAGCAATATTTCACAGAAGTGGACAGGCATGTGTCTGGGAGCAGCAAAGCAAACAAACACAGCCAGGAGATTGGGTTACCGGCTCTGCAGAGCAAACTAATTGCACAGGCTGCACAGATGACATCCATAGCTAAGACAGGAGTGGTAACCCGTACGGAGACCCAGCAGACTCCTACACCAGAGAGCCAGCTCTCACCTCAGCAAAGTGACGTGACATCGCTGAATATGGAGGAGGGTGATCTGAGGTCTTTAATAAAGGCACTTCCTACAAAGAAAGATATAGAAGCCCTGATTTACAGGGTAGAAGAAACACAACGCAAGGAGATCCAGACCATACACATAGAGATACAATCAATGGCAGACCATTTCACAGTGGATGAAGTTGTGGCTGATGCCTTAGAACGTTGAGTAGCGGTTCTGGAGAGCGATAAAACTTCTCATGAACAAACAGCAACAACCCTACAATTACAATTGGATCAGATGGAAGACCGCAGCTGTCAAAATAATTCATGGCTGTGGGGCATCCCTGGAACTGCAGACCGAGAAATGCTTAAAGATAAGGTAATAACTATCTTTCATAAAGTACTGGGGGGGAGATATGCCTGATAACTTGGAAATAGACAGAGTCCATAGGATACTGGGCCCTAAAACCCTGGAACTCAACCGCCCTAGAAATGTGGTTTGTCGCCTCCATTATTTTACACATAAGGAGGCAATACTTCGAAAAATGTGGGAGATGGGGGCAGTGGATTATGAAGGGGCTCGTATTAAGATACTACCTGACCTATCGAGAGCCACACTATACCGCAGAGCTTTGCTCAGACTAATCTTATACTGTGTGCATCAAGCAGGTGGCACATACAGATGGAGATTTTCAATAGCAGTGACAGTACAGAAAGACTCAAATTTTTTCACACTAAAAACACAAGCTGACCTGCCAGACTTCTTCATTTTTCTGGACATAGATCCCTTTCAGATTCAGAACTGGTTGCAGCTCCTTCCACAGAAATTAGGTCACATAAGAGTGAGGCCCTCTTAATTGGATCAAGCTTATTTATTACTAAGATCCTAGTAACGATCTGGAGATCGGACAATCTGTGAGATACTGGATGGCTTATTGGCATATCTTTTTTGATTAAAGTATAATTGTATTGGTTTATTGGCAAGCAAAACTGGACAAAAAGTTGAAATTATGTGAGGGAAGAAGAAGAGACTTAAATTTCTGATATACCATAATTTAGAATGATAACCCCACCAGCCAACGAACCTCCACCACCAACCAAAGAACTGTATAATTACGCTTTTTTTTTTTGGGGGGGGGGTGCCTGCTAATTCCTGCTAATTATGTTGTTGAAGCTTGGTTCAATATGCTTAGTCGGTTAGTAAGTTATGCACTTTAATGTTATCCATTTCCCCTTTTCAGATATAAGAATTGCGTAGGCTCTATGTTTTGGAAAGACTGTTCAGGATTGTATGAGCTATAAGATAGAGTACAAGGAATGAACAAATGGAGAAGAAATGGAATGAAGTGGATTGAGAGGAGAGAGATAGAGATATATGTCTTAATTTCTACTTAGATAACGAGTAAAGATAGACAGAAGTTGGAGGTTGTCATTAGAAGTTAGAAAGGAAGAAGCTTAGAGTAGCTAATAATTAAAGGAGTGACACTCCTGATTAACGAAGATGTTAGATGAGTGAGAGAGAGCAAGAGAGAAGGAGAGTGAGATGGATGTAAGAGGAGGTGGGGTGAGAAAGAAGAGGGAATATGATGGGGGGAATGAGGGGGGAGGGAATGGAATGTGTAGATGAGAGATAATGTCTGGACCGAGATAAAACAAATTACAGACCACTTGAAGGAGCTTCTGTAAATGACTGTTAACTGTGGACTGTAAAAGAGGAAGTGGAGAGTATTGTTAAACTGGGGGGGAGGGGGGACTCTTCTGGGGGACTCTTCTGGGGGACCCTCCCTTTTTTTTTTTGCAGTTTGGTTTACTGTGATTGCGTACTTTGGCACAATTTTTTTTTTTTTGTACACATTAACACTAAATAATAACGGTTCTCCCCTTCTTCACCAATGAGCACAAGAATGAATTTTCACACCACATGCACATTGGTAATTAATTAACCAAATCACAATACACTTACAACAAGACTAAGGTTAATAATTCGATAAATTAGAGAGACGGGGAAATGAGAAATACAATTAAAGATACACAATTAACCTCCCTGGCAGTAAGATTATGTCAGATTTTTGCGTCTAAAGGTGGTACATTGTTTTGCATTGAAATTTTGCGTTTTATATTGTAGGCCTGTAATTATTAGGAATAACTCACTTAAATCTGTCCAAACAAGAGCAGACATCCCGGGTATGATAAAGTTTGAAACACGAAATCATAAATGATCATATAATAACTATAAATGATTATCAAAAATAATAACATAATAGTAATAAAATGTATTCAATAATATAATCAAATCAAAAACACTGAAATTTGCTAATTTGCCAGAATTGTCGCTGTCGTCACTTTCACTGTCTGATGACAGATTTCCCCACAAATCAGTATCACTCAATTCTGCAAATGATTCTTATTTACTACTGGTGTTTTCTAGCTGATCAAAAACCACTGCCATGGACATTCTCTAGTTTCAAGGCAGAAATAATGGCATATATAATATAAAAGTGCATGCAGGGCACTGTACAAAGCACCAGGGACAAAGGGGATGTGAAATGATTTCATACAGTAATGTAATCTTACAGATTACAGTGTACTGAATGTTTACTGTATGATTCACAGAGTGAATCAGGTGGAAGACAGCGCACTGACACAGCGGGGAGGACATCGCTGGATCCAGGGGACGAGGTAAGTGACTTTGCCCTGATTCAGCGATGCGATCCCGAGTGTGGCTCAGGGTTACATGGGCATGGAGTTCACCAGAGCTTCACAGGTTGCCACTGGAGTCTTCTTCTACTCCTCCGTGATGACAACACCAGGGAACTGGTGGATGTTGGAGACCTTGCGCTGCTCCAACTTCCATTTGAGGATGCCCTACAGATGCTCAATAGAGCAGTTGGCACTGGAGACATGCTTGGCCAATCCATCACTTTTACCCTCAGCTTCTTCAGCAAAGCAGTGGTCATCTTGGAGGTGTTTTTGGGGTCATTATCATGTTGAAATACTGCCCTGCAGCCCAGTCTATGAAGGGAGGGGATCGTGCTATGCTTCAGCATGTCACAGTACATGATGGCATTCATGGTTCCCGCTATGAACTGTAGCTACCCAGTGCCAACAGCACTCATGCAACCCCAGACTATGACACTCCCACCACCATGCTTGACTGTAGGCAAGACACTTGTCTTTGTACTCCTCACCTGGTTGCCGCCACACACCCTTGACACCATCTGAACCAAATAAGTTTATCTTGGTATCATCAGACCACAGAACATGGGTCCACTAATCCATGTCCTTAGTCTGCTTGTCTTCAGCAAACTGTTTGCGGGCTTTCTTGTGCATCATCTTTAGAAGAGGCTTCCTTCCTTCCTCCACATATGCAAAAGTATATGTGGGATGGTGGAAGAGTATAAAATCTATAGCAACACCAACCCATATAGGAACTCCATTGTTACTTTTCACTGCTATATTGACAATGTCATTTTCATTACTCACAAAGACTTATCCCTGAAGGATTTTCTTATCTATCTGAACTTAATTACTTGGCTCTGACCTTTACCATTTCTTTCAATAATTTTTATTTAGAGTTTACAGAGACAAACAAAATGACATGTCAGTTGATGATACAAAGTATAGAATAACATGCAAAACCAGGGATCCTTCAGTCTTGCAGATAACATATGCATATAAACATGCTGGTCAGCTAACTAACTTCCTGAAATGGAGAGTCTGAAAATATCAATGTGAGGCAGTACCCCAGCACCCCTAAAGGGATCACGCTGTGCTGAGGGACTTACCTCCCACACATACCCGATGACTCTGTCCCTGTGGGAGAAAGGCGAAGCGACCTTTCATCAGAACGTGGGCATCCCTAAGGCGCCTCAAATAGGAGAGCGTCCCAGGGAGATCCGACGTGATTAATCTCTGACACAGGACGACTTAAGGTCGCTGTAGCCTTGGGGAGAACAATTGATCCTTAGATGAACTAGGACAGCATATGACTTAAGGTAGCACATCCTAAAACAACTTGAAAGCAGAGGTGAGCGGCTGCCTGAAGAACCTGGAAAGTGGGGAAAAGAAAGGGGGGAGCATAGGGAAGGAGAGAGAAAAGGTCTGAGATAAAGGTTAGCCAGTCAGCAGCTGCGGCTCATAAGATAGGTCATTGGGGAGCTCCAGGTATCAAGGGAACTCCCATATAGTGGGCCCATAGCTCCCAGATGATTTCATACTTTGCTACTGTATCAGAGATATGGCTGGCCAGTTTTTCTTGGGACATAATCCACAAGATCCATTTAGCCAAAGCAAAGGAGACTTTGGGTTGCTTCCATGCTTTGGCTATGGTAAGCTTTGCTCCTAGAAGGATAAAGTGGATCAGTTTATGGCTTGGTTTAGATATCTTGGGCAGATCTAAGTTCAGGAGGGCAATGGCTGGGGATCTTGGAAGCTGGTGGCCTGTGATCCTGTAAATCAGGATGAAAATTTTGTTCCAGAATTTCCTTATTCTGGGGTATTCCCACCAAATATGTGCAATGGTGCCCTGCAACTGGCATTCCCTGAACCATTGCGGGTTGGCTGAGGGGAAGATAGCTGCGAGTCTAGTGGGAACCATGTAGCATCTAGTCAGGACCTTGAGGCTAGCTTCAATCAGGGAGATGTTGATAATGCCTTTAAAAGATCTTACGTTAGCTCTCTGCCACTTTTCAAGAGACCAATGCAGTTGTAGGTCATTCTCCCAAGCTGTCATGTGGGGCAATTTGCCAGTCCTGTGGACCAAAGAGAGGTAGATGACGGAGATACCACCCTTCTGATCTACAGCCTCGCCACACCACTGCTCATATGGTGTAATTTGAGGTGGTATAGGTTTGCTTTTCCAGATAGTATGGAGAAAGTGTTGGATTTGGTGTAGACGGAAGCTTTCAGAGTTTGGTAGATCAAGCTTGCTTACACAGTATCTCAGGGAGAGAGGGCCTGTGGAGGAAAAGAAGTGCCCAACTCGGTATAGCCCCTTATTAAGCCACCATTGAAATGCTTTGATGTATAGCCCTGGGGGGAAGCACAGATTATGGAAGATATGCGATAGGGGGCGAGTTTCTGACACCAGTGAGGTGGAAGTTTTCAGTCTGTCCCAGAGTGACAACGGTTGGGAGAGGATGGGAGAAAGGGTAGCCGGGCTATCTCTGGGGGGATCCAGAGCAAAGTCTGGTGTAAAGGAGAGTGTAGCCTGTCTTTCTATGTTTACCCAGTTTGGTTTTTTGTATTTGGAATACACTTTAGATAGCTGGGCCAGTCTGGCAGCTTGGTAATACCATAGGAATCATGGTAGGCCTAGTCCCCCTTTCAGTTTGGGTTGAAATAGTGTTTTCCGAGAAATTCTGATGCTAGACCCGCCCCAGACTAATTTGATTACTTTGCTTTGAAACGCATCCAAATGGGCCTTCTTAATTGCGATGGCAAGGGAGTGGAACAGATACAGGAGTCTGGGAAGAAGAGTCATTTTAATGGCATGAATCCTTCCCAGCCAAGAGAGTTCCCTCTTATCCCAATTCTTCTTGTCTGCTTCAAGTTTTTTGTACATGGCAGGGAAGTTGGAGGAAAAAAGAAGTTCAGTTTTAGCTGTGAGGGAAATTACCAAATACCTGATAGAGGATTCGCTCCATACGAAATCAAAGGAGTTTTTTAGTAGAGTGACTGTTTACTGTTGGAGTGATATATTGAGATCTTGTAATTTGGAAAGGTTGACCTTGAGGTCAGAGGAGACAGCAAAGTTATGGAGCATTTTGAGTAGGTTGGTGAGGGTTTTGAGGGGGGAGGTGATGAAAAGGAGGATGTCATCAGCAAAAAGTTCGCATTTATGTGTCTGTGGGCCGCAGTTGACCCCCTGGATATTAGGATTATTGTGTATTGTGATTGCAAGGGTTTCTATCGCAATGGAAAATATCAGGGGGGAGAGAGGGCATCCTTACCTCGTGCCCCTGGCTATTTGAATGGGTCTGGAGTAATGCCCTTGTAAGCGCAAGATGGCCTTCAGGGAGGAGTATAGGGCATTAAGTACCTCCAAGAAGCGCTGGCTGAATCCCCAGCGTTCCAAGAGGGAAAAGGTATATGACCAAGAGACCGAATCAAAGGCTTTTTGTATATCTAGTGAGAGGATCATTCCCTTTTGTTTCAGCCCTCCATCCCAATTAGTCTGTAATATTGGGATGATGTCAGCCGCTCTTCTGATTTGATCTGGGCCCTGCCCGGAATGAACCCGACTTGGTCTTTATGTATATATAGGCTGATAAAGGAGGCTAAACGATTGGCTAAGATCTTCGTTAGAATTTTTAGGTCATTGTTTATAAGAGATATGGGCCTGTAGTTGCTAACTTCCTCAGGTTTCTTGTCTGGTTTGGGGATGACAGATATAAAGGCGGTATTAAGCTGGGGATCTGAGGGTGAGCCTTGCTTTTGGAGTTAAAAAATGTTGTTAGGAATGGAGCTAATAAGCTGGCAAATGTCTTATAATAAGGAATTGAAAAGCCGGTCCCGGTGCAGAGCCTCTTTTGAGGCCTTTTATGACTTCTAGACGTTTACCATTTCATCCCATCACAAGGTTATTGTGTTAAAGCATATAGAAAACTCACTTCCAGGAATGCACTATTATACATTAACAGTTGCCATGCAACCTGAATTATAAAGGTTACCGCCAAAGAACAATTTATCAGGATCAGGCATAACTGTTCAATTACACAAGATTTCAACAATGAAATCTACTTCTAGAAGTAATTTGTTGGGTAACACCAAAAAATAAAAATAAGAACAGTACTCATCTCAAAAGAGAAGGTGGATCACTGGTATTTTTTTTCAACACCCTATAATATAGAGTTGCAAACAAATAAGCGTATAGTAAATAAATACCTACCAATTTTCTATGGTGATCCAGCATATAAATTCATACTGAGCCATTAAATGAAATTTGTGGCCAGGAAGGCTCCCATCCTAGGTAATGTGCTTTTACCCAGTCTTTTTTCTTCTACTTCCCAGAACACACCTGGTGTTTATAGATGCAGTGTCCTTACGTGCTCTAGCTGCAAGCATATTGGCGATGCTCATCTGAAAAGCTCCTGCACAAAAGCGAGTTATTTTTACATTAAACGCTTAGTGAACTGTCAAACCAGATACTGTATGTAGTTTATGTGATTAAGTGCACACTCTGCCAAGTTCAATATGTCGGCCAGACAACCATGCGCCTTTGTGATTGCATGCAGGATCATATTTCAAATATAAACATGCACAAAAACACTAATATAGCTAGACATTTTATTAACTATTATGTGTCAGACTTACAATCCCTAAAGATTCAAATAATTGAGAGGGAAGATAAACCCAAGGTGGGGGTTTAGAGAAGTATACTGGATTTTTTTAAACTGAACACGCATATACTGGGAGGTTTGAACCATTAGTGGGACATTACATTTTTTTATGATTGACTTTATTATCCCTTTCATGTAAACATTTTCATTATCTATTTTTTTTATGTCAACTCTAGTGGGTTTTATGTCTGTCCATCTTTAACCCCTTCTCTCTATTTTATTTGAATATGTGTGTACTACATCTCCCCTACATGCATTGCATGTTACCATTATTTAGTTTTTATTATTTGTGTTTGTGTATGTGCTCATGATTTATTATAATATCTACAGGGGCGTATGGTGTGTTCAAGGCAGGGTAGCATCTCTGGTGAAGAGGCAAGTCATGCCCTTTTTAGGGCAGGTCCTCCACCTTTGGTCCCCACTTGTCACTCAGCTCTCACCTGTGGCTCCTAGTAGCTGTAACATTCGCAGCGGCCACACCCTGGGCAACAGCTTCGACAGGCTGGCCAAACCAGGTCGAGGGTAGCTGTCATGTCATTGACAGTTGATGAGATAGGGACTTGTCTGTCCTGAGCATGTGAAGACCGATTCCAGCGGATTGAGCAGATGAGACCTACCAAAGTGGGGCCATGTACCTGAGTGACTGAGCAGCCCTCTTTGGGACCACACTGCTCAACTCCTTAGTAAGAGGAAGGGGCTAGAAAAGGTGTCCTAAACAGCGTTTGCTTCACAGAACCCTGGCCAACTTACTGCAGCTGGAGGGGATCCTATCTAATGCGGTTGAACAATAAAACTTCAAACACCACTCACTATTAGCACATAGAACATACACACGCTTCAAGACAACCGCTCAGCAGATCGAAAGGAAGAACAGCTCTGGTTCGCCAGAGAGCTCGCAATGTTTAACATTGATATTGCAGCCCTGTGTGAAACTTGGCTAGCCAATGAAGGCCAGCTCACAGAAACAGGATGCGGTTATACATTCTTCTGGTGTGGATGCAGCACTGACGAATGTCGTGAATCTGGAGTTGACTTTGCGGCTAAGAATTATTTTGTCTGCAAACTTGCCAGTATTTCTAAGGGCGTGAACGATCGACTCATGACACTGCATCTCCCATTACTATGTGGAAAGCAAGCCACTGTGATCAGTGCCTACAATGACAAATCCGGGTGAAGTAAAGGACAAGTTTTAAGAAGATCTCGATGCCCTAATCTCATCCGTGAAATACATGGACAGGCTGATTCTACTTGGCAATTTTAATGTGAGAGTGGGGTGCGATCACTTTGCCTGAGATGGCATCATTGGAAAAAATGGAATTGGCAAATGTAATAGCAATGGCCTACTACTATTGAAGACATGTGCTGCTCATGATCTGATCATCACCAATACCATCTTCCACCTGCCTACTCACAAAAAGACATCCTGGATGCACCCACGCTCCAAGCACTGGCATCTCATTGATTATGTCATTGTGCGGAGGAAAAACAGGCAGGATGTAATGGTAACCAAGGCCATGCTGAGTGCTGAATGATGGACCTTAAACCTTTACATCAAGCCAAAGAGGTGTCCACAGGGAAACAAAGCTATGATGAATAAGATCAATGTCAGTAAACTGAGGGACTCCAACACAGCAGCTTCACTAGTAGAAGATCTCGACAACCAACTCTCAGAGCTGCAATTAGATGAAAATGTTGAGAAGGACTGGGAACACTTCTGGGATATTGTGCACTCTTCTGCACTAAAGGCTCTTGGACCCTCACACAGGAAGCACCAGAGAGCCCACCATCACTTTGAAGGGACAAAAGCTGCAGTGGACCAATTTACATATCTTGGCAGCACCCTCTCCCGGGCAGTGATGATTGACACCGAGGTCAACAGCAGAATCACCAAGGCAAGCTCTGCATTTGGCAGACTGCAGACCATCGTGTGAGACCGCCGTGGAATAAGCCTTGCTACAAAGCTCACAGTCTACCGGGCAGTAGTGCTAACTACCCTGATGTATGCTAGTGAGACTTGGACTGTATATAGGAGGCACGCTAGGCAACTGAACCACTTCTACACGTCCTGCCTACGCAGACTTCTGAGGATCCAGTGGCAGGACAAGGTGCCAGACACTGAAGTCCTCTCTAGAGCAGGCCTGCCAAGAGTCCACACCCTGCTGGGCAGGCCATGTTGCAAGGATGCCAGACTACCGCATCCCCAAACAGCTCTTTTATGGTGAGCTGTCTCAAGGAAAGTGTTCGCGTGGGGGACAAAAGAAGTGATACAAAGACATGCTGAAAGCCTCTTTCAAGTCCCTGGATATCGACACCGCCTCTTGGGAAACCCTGGAACAAGATCGATCGACATGGCGCATGCTGATCCACCAAGGCTGCCAGACATCTGAATCCAGAAGGACAACCATAGCACAAGGGTAGTGAGCACTCCGTAAAGCCAGAGCTGCAAATGCTGCAACAGTGGTGCCTACACATGTCTGTCCGGCATGTGGCAGAATGTTCTGTGCCCATATCGGTCTTAACAGCCACCTGCGGACACACCGTGGACAGCCAATAACCTGTTAGATGTCAAGGTCCTCTTCAAAGACGATGGATGAACATCATCATAATATCTACATATCTGCATACTGACACCTAAATTTGCATTTACATTTATTCTAAAGATTTTGTTCCATTGCACATTATTTAATTCTTTTTGTGATTATTCTTTATTTTTTAATCTTACTTCTTTATTTTCCATTTTTTAATTTGTTTTAAATGGGAAAAAGTTCAGGTTCAGCACCAAACGTTGCTCGAACGTTATCCCGGACACCGAACCCCATTGAAATCAATGGGGACCCGAACTTTTAGGCACAAAAATGGCTGTAACAATGTCCTGGCAAGTGCTAGAGGGCTGCAAAAGGAATTAAAATGGGGGTAAGAGTAGGGCAAGTGCCCTACAAAAAAATGGGGATAGGGAAAATAAATTAATATCAAATAAAAAAATGGGAAGGGGGGGTGGATGTGGAGTAGGAGCCTAGAGGTTGACTAGGCCGTGATCATGGCAGTGTAGGTGGAAGTGGCGGTGGTCGAGGAGGAGAAGGAGGTAGCCAACATGGTATTTTTTTTTGTTTGTTTATAATTGGGGTAGCCCCCAAAATATTGAGTCCTATTCAAAAAAACAAGTATATGAATGGCTGTGTGTTTATTCTGCACAAGGTACAGACAAGTCTTGTGGAATCCATGCCTGATTCATTTTAATAAAGGTTAGCTTGTCCACGTTGGCTGTGGACAAACGGCTGCGCTTGTCTGTGATAATGCCCCCTGCCGTGCTAAACACACGTTCCGACAATACACTGGCTGCAGGGCAGGCCAACACCTCCAAGGCATAAACGGCAAGCTCAGGCCATGTGGCCAATTTGGAGACCCAGAAGTTGAATGGGGCAGACCCATCAGTCAGTACGTGTAGGCGCATGCACATATACTCTTGCACCATGTTGCTGAAATGCTGCCTCCTGCTAAGACATTGTCTATCGGCTGGTGGTGCTGTTTGTTGTGGTCTGTTACAGAATCGTCCTCCGTCGTAAAGTCGTTGTACCACGTTCTCATATACACGTACGCGGATGTGCATGACTGACTACCCAGACGGGGTAAGTTGAAGACCCAGAGGTTTAACCGGTGTACCGGACTCGA
>BLSH010169285.1:35576-50152 GCA_018402905.1 Glandirana rugosa | reverse complement strand
CTCAACCATACCTAATCTCGTGTAAACTAAATTGTTACACTAATGCTCCACACCACCCCCCTGCGCTGGACGCAGAGGACATAAACCTTAAAGCCCTCTATTAACACAGCAGACCAATCTTGACACCACTAAGTCTCGACGTTCTAACCCCCTTTCAATGAAAGTATATTATATCGTTGGGTATTGTCGACAAGGATCTGTAATCTGATTGTACTAATATCTCACAAAATGTACTTCTTGTCACTATATTCCTTGCTTTGTAAGTATGTTTTATTCTCAATAAAACTTTTTTGGAAAAAAAAAAAAAAAAAATCATTCTTTATGGGGCCAATATGATTTGACCTCCCTCTCTTACTGTTTATATACTTAAAGAATTTATTGGGATTCTTTTTACTCTCCTCAGCTATGTGTCTTTCGTGTTCTACCTTAGCTGCTCTGATTGAACCTTTGCATTCCTTATTGCGTGTTTTATAAATATGAAAATCTGACAGAGACCCCCCCAGCCTTGTATTTTTTGAAGGCCTTCTCCTTTGCTTCTATGTGTGCCTTTACGTCGGAATTAAGCCATCCTGGTCTTTGATTAGCTCTTTTAAATGTATTTCCCGTTGGGATACACTGGCTAATACCTTTGTTTAGTATGTTCTTGAAGCACTCCCATTTTTCATTGTTCATTGTTCCTAGAATTTTATCCCAGCTAACATCTTCCAGCAAGGAGCGAAATTTATGGAAGTTGGCTCTCTTAAAACTTAGTGTCTTTGTATTCCCCTTATGTTTCCTATTTGTGTAATGTATACTGAAACTGGGCCTGTCACGGTCTTAATCACTTGGCAGTTCTGAGATATTCAAGATCTTATGTTCTGATCTGTAAATATTAAGATGGGATGAGAAGCACCCTCTAGCAGGTATCGCCACTCCTCCAGGGCTGATTTAATGGCCAGCAGTTCCCAGTCACCCACATCATAGTTCTTTTCTGGTTGACTCATTTTTCTGGAGAAGAAGGCTACTGGGTGAAGCAGAGCTTTGGGTCCCTGATGTTGTGATAGAATGGCTCCTGTGGCAACTTCTGAGGCATCAACCTTGAGGACAAAGGGCAAGGCTGGATCTGGGTGCTGTAATGCTGGGGCGGATGTAAACAAAGTCTTTAATTTCTCAAATGCCAACTGAGCTTCTTAAGACCATTGGAACCGGTCATGTTGGGGAGTCAGCTGGGTAATGGGAGAGATGATAGTGGAAAAATTCTTGACAAATCTTCTGTAAAAATTGGCGAAACCCACAAACCTCTGCATGTTTTTCTTATCAATGGGAGCAGGCCAATTGATGATGGCAGCCACCTTTTGTGGATCCATGGAAACCCCATCTATGGATAAGATTAGCCCCAAGAATTGGATTGATAGTCTCACAAATTAACATTTTTCTGCCTTTGCATATAGTCTGTGCTGCCTTGGCGTGGACAAGACTTTCTGTACATGTCCAGATTGGCAGAGAAAATGAGAATGTCATCTAGGTACACTATCATAAAGTGATTCAAAAATTCTCTGAAGATGTCACTCACGAAGTGTTGAAAGGTGGCTGGGGCATTAGGCCGAACGGCATAACAAGGTATACAAAGTGTCCGAAGTGGGTCTGAAATGTTGTCTTCCATTGATTGCTTTTGCGGATGCGAACTAAATTGTAGGCACCATGAATATCAAGCTTTGTAAAGACTCGAGCACACTGAAATCTTTGAAAAAGTTCAGGAACGAGAGGGAGCGGGTAATGGTTCTTGATCGTAATTCTGTTGAGCTCCCGATAATCCACACAAGGTCTGGGTGACTGATCCTTTTTCTGTACAAAAAAATGCCACACAAAAAGATGGACGAATGAATCTTTTCCCAAGACTTTCATTGATGTAAAGTCATAAGGCTTCAAGTTCATTTTGACATAATGGAAAAATCTGCCCAAAAGGGACTGCTGCACCTGGAAGTAATTTGATAGGGCAGTCGTATGGCCGAGGAGGTGGTAGTGCATCAGCCTTCTTCTTGTCGGAAACATCCAAGTACTCACGGTAGGCTGGTGGCACTACTTGGCTGGTACTAGTTACAGGCTGGACTGTCAGACAACTTGGTGGGTTACTGGATTCTGGGGCAAAACAGTGCTGCAGGCAGTATGATTGGAAATAGATCTTCCCCAAGGGCCAATTGATCTGAGGGTTATGCACCTGAAGCCATGGAATTCCAAGAATGATAGGAAAAACAGAGCAATTATTGATGAGCAGAGTCTGTCAAAGTTAGGATAGGGATAGTCTCCTGCATTACAGGTCCTGATCTGGGAATGGTCCCATCAGCCAGATGGACTTCAAGTCTCTGTTTCTTGTGTCTTGCAGTTTTCTTGCCAAGGTAATGTCCAGGAAACAACTGCATGCCCCAGAGTCAACAATTGCCTTGAACTGGATTATTCCTTCCACCACCTGCTGTGAGATAGGTAAAACAAGGTGAGCTGGAGAAGACCCGGAGACTTGGAAGTAGACAGGACATGGAGGGCGGAACTTACTGGGTCTCACAGGACAGTTATGTAGGAAATGTCCAGTACCTCCGCAGTAGAGGCATAGACTGGCCTGGTGCCACTACATCTTTTCATCTGGAGATAGAGCACTTCATACCAGTCCAATCTGCATTGGTTCTCTTTCAGGAGCTGGAGCAAGCAGAAAAATATGCATAGATGTAGGTGAGTATGGAATCCTGGGCAGCATCCAAGGTCTGTAGGAATTAGTCCTTTCTGATCGTTGCTCTTGCAGGCGATGGTCGAGCTGGATGGCCAATTTTATAAGGCCTTCAAGGGTAGTGGGAGCCTCAACTCTGGCTAATTCTTCCTTACGGGCTTTGGACAGACTGAGCCGATATTGATGTTTAAGGGTGGCCTCATTCCATCCGGTATCTATGGACCATTTATGGAAATCTATGGTATAGTCCTCAACTGGGCATCGCCCTTGTTGTAAGGTATGAAGAGCAGTCTCTGCCATTGCCACACATTGAGGATCATTGTAGAGCTGTGCCATGGCATCAAGGAACGTGGAGACAGAGTTGATCACAGGACTTTTCTGCTCCAGCAAGTAATGGGCCCATGACTGGGGTTCATCCAAGAGGAGGGAGATGATGAACCCTACTTTCACGGTTTCCAGAAAAAAGTCCTTGGCTGCAGTGCAAAATATAGGAGGCAAGCGTTCTGGAAAGCCCTGAACTTTCGTCAGTCCCCCGAAAAGCATTTGGGTACTGGTACCCTGGGTTCTGGAGGTGGCATCAATACAGTGGAAGCAGAGGCAGAATGTTCTTTGGCAGGAACAGCTGAAGCAGAGGATGCAGCAGGAGGGTTCTGGTTAGCAGATGAAACAGCAAGGTTCTGTAGGTGGCCTTCCAACTGAAAGTAACCTTCTTGCAGGCTTTTCACCACTTGTGTAAGGGCGGTAACTTGCTGGCACAGAATCTCTAATGGGTAGGCACCTCTTTCAGCCTCAGACATGACTGGATTATACTGTCATGTACCAGGCTGGAGGCTGAGGTGATGAGAGGGCTCCCCTTGCGGCTGAGTTTAGAGTACCCCTGATGTTGGTGACAGAGGGTACTATGCCCAAAGATTAACGGGTTGCCTGCAGATAAAGGTGACAGATGGTTCCAGATGTGAGGACACCCAAGAGCAGAGAAGGTGGTCACAGCAAGTGAGAGGTGCTGGAGGATCTTGACAAATGGGTGAAGCATGATGCAACGTCAGAAGCCAGGGTCAAACACTGGAAGGCAGTCAGGAGCAAGGCATGAGGCATAGTTGGGATCAAGCCAGGGTCAAACACAGGAAGACAATTGGGAACAGGCAGGAAACGGTCCATGAAGCAAGCTGGGTTCAAAACAAGGAGAGAAGCCTGAGCAGGTCAGGGAAAGCTGGGTCGGTAACAGGTAATCACACAGAAGCATGAGGCACAGGAACACAGGATGCAAGGCTGACGATATTCCAGGAATTTTTGAGAGCCACTGGTGTCCTTATATAAGCCAGTAAACACTGGCAATTAGGATGTTCTGCGTACGGACGTTCACCATCGCAAAGGTGCGTTCGCCATCAAATTAGCGTGCCCATATTGGATATTGGCATATCTGCCAATTCTTCTCTGGATTCTTCCATGACAATAGCAGTGTCAATTACCATTCATACATGGCCAGGAGATTGTACACATGGATACTAGAGATGGGCCAAAGGGCCCTGCAAATTTGGATGTTCAGTAAACAGTCGAACAGGCAAATGTTCGGTCTGAAGTCATGCTCGGGCCGAACTGTTTGCCCAACACTAATGGATACATGTGGATATTGCAAGCAGTCATTTACCTGTGAAAAAGCAGAGGAGATATGAGGAAAAAGTGATAGAAACGGTGTTGAAACTGGGCCAACACTTTCTAAAGAAACACTCAGGAAAGAAACATATGGGTTGATTTACTAAATCTGGAGCGTGCAAAATCTGGTGCAGTTCTGCATAGAAACCAATCACCTTCCAGTTTTTTTTTTTGTCAAAGCTTAATTGAACAAACTGCATGTATAAGCAAATTGGCTACCATGGACATGTGTCCCAGATTTTGCACTCTCCAGTTTTAGTAAATCAACCCTATAGTGTCCACGACAGACCCTTGATAAAAAGGAGATTAAGGCTCGATTCGCACTAGTGTGTTTTTTGATGCATTTTTCAGAAATGCAGGAATTTTTTTTAATATGGGTTCCTATGGAACATGTTCACATCAATGCATTTTTGTGCCTCTGCGTTTTTGGAAAGGGTTGGGACTTTTTTTCCCACAAAAAGGAGCGTTTTGCATTTAGTAGACTTCAATGGGCATGCAATAAAAACAAAAGTGCTGCGTTTTATGCGTTTTACCGTGATTTTGAAACAATTTGCGTTTTAAATCTGCCTAGCAACAAAAACATTATAAAAAAAAAATAAAAAAACGCAAATCACTGCAAAACCACAGTAAAAACGCATCAAAAACACGATAAAAAACACAGAATGCACTGCAAAAAGCAGTGAAAAAGTGCTGAAAAGCAAAATGCATTAGTGTGAATCGAGCCTTAGTGAATGTTTTAATATCTAAAAAAATTGCATTACTTTCTTATATCTGCCTGAAGTTTACATTTATCTGTCATGTGTGGTGGTCAGAGTGCCTATTGAGCATCATTTTATAGTAAATGAGTACTTTTAAGCAGGGAATTCAGAGGTAATGTAAAACAGATAGTGAGATACTGCATTAAACAAAAGTTCAATTTTTTTATCATCTGTCACCTGATTTTTTAAAATTGTTTATAAGCCAACTTTCAACCAAATGAGCTGAAATTGGTTCTAAATGAGCTCTTTTGGAATACCTAAGCAATTTCCTTCTCTTTTTTTTTCCATTGATTTTATAATTAAAAGATGAAGCCAGGTTGTAAAGAAAAACAGTCACAGTCACAGACATTTTTGGGATGGTTTAGAACTGTTATCCTTGTTTTTGATCCAGAAAATTTAGCTGTTGAGTTAATTTGTTTTGAAATGCAAATATAATTCTGAATTACTTAGCGCAGCCAGATAATTTATTAATTTTCTTATTACAAAAGAGTATTCAGGAAAATTAACATGTAAATTATTTTGTTTCCTTGATAAAGGCAATGCCTGCTGTAGCTACAGAGTGATCCTAAACAGAATGAAGAATGTGATAACTATATAGGCACGCCAAGAAAATATTGTTTTTCAGCTTAGAAACTTTTTTTTAGATAATAGTGTGTTCTTAATGAGACCAGAAATATCAGCAAAGAAAAAAATGTGTCCCTGTTCCATCCCTGAGGTTTTCCAGCTTATAGTAATCCATTCTCTAGTGGGAAATTTCTTAATTATATAGAAGTACAATTTTCTTTAGCTTACATAAAACTAGTGTGTGAAATGGTCTACCTCAGCTAAAACTGTTCAAAGTGAAATAATATATCCCACTAAACTCAAAAGTTGTTCTTGTTTAACTGTGTAAGTACACAAATATTTTTACACTATATATATATATATATAGTATGTCACAAAAGTGGGTACACCTCTCACATTTTTGTAAATATTTTATTATATCTTTTCATGTGACAACACTGAAGAAATGACACTTTGCTACAATGTAAAGTAGTCAGTGTACAGCTTGTATAACAGTGTCAATTTGCTGTCCCCTTAATGTCTAAACCTCTGGAAACAAAAGTGAGTACACCCCTAAGTGAAAATGTCCAAATTGGGCTCAAAGTGTCAATATGTTGTGTTTCCACCATTATTTTCCAGCACTGCCTTAACGCCCTTGGGCATGGAATTCACCAGAGCTTCACAGGTTGCCACTGGAGTCCTCTTCCACTCCTCCATGATGACATCACAGAGCTGGTGGATGTTAGAGACCTTGCGCTCCTCCACCTTCCGTTTGAGGATGCTTCACAGATGCTCAATAGGGTTTAGGTCTGGAGACATGCTTGGCCAGTCCATCACCTTTACCCTCAGCTTCTTTAGCAATGTAGTGGTCATCTTGGCGGTGTGTTTGGGGTCATTATAATGTTGGAATATTGCCCTGCGGACCAGTCTCCGAAGGGAGGGGATCATGCTCTGCTTCAGTATGTCACCATACATGTTGGCATTCATGGTTCCCTCAATGAACTGTAGCTCCCCAGTGCCAGCAGCACTCATGCAGCCCCAGACCATGACACTCCCACCACCATGTTTGACTGTAGGCAAGACACACTTGCTTTGTATTCCTCACCTGGTTGCCGCCACACACTCTTGATATCATCTGAACTAAATAAGTGTGTATTGGTCTCATCAGACCACAGGGCATGGTTCCAGTAATCCATGTCCTTAATTTGCTTGTCTTCAGCAAACTGTTTGCGGGCTTTCTTGTGCATCATCTTTGGAAGAGGCTTCCTTCTGGAATAGCAGCCATGCAGACCAATTTGATGCAGTGTGTGGCATATGGTCTAAGCACTGACAGGCTGACCCTCCCACCCCTTCAACCTCTGCAGCAATGCTGGCAGCACTCATACGTCTATTTCCCAAAGACAACCTCTGGATATGACGCTTAGCGTGTGCACTCATCATCTTTGGTTGACCATTTTGAGTCCTGTTCTGAGTGGAACCTGTCCTGTTAAACCACTGTATGGTCTTGGCCACCATGCTGCAGCTCAGTTTCAGGGTCTTGGCAATCTTCTTATAGCCTTGGCCATCTTTATGTAGAGCAACAATTCTTTTTTTTCAGATCCTCCAAGAGTTCTTTGCCATGAGGTGCCATGTTGAACTTCCAGTGACCAATATGAGAGAGTGAGAGCAATAACACCAAATTCAACACACCTGCTCCCCATTCACTCCTGAGACCTTGTAACACTAACGAGTCACATGACACTGGGGAGGGAAAATGGATAATTGGGCCCAGTTTGGAAATTTTCACGTAGGGGTGTTGCCAGCAGTTTAGACATTAATGGCTGTGTGTTGAGTTATTTTAAGGGAACAACAAATTTACACTGTTATACGAGCTGTACACTCACTACTTTACATTGTAAAAGTGTCATTTATTCAGTGTTGTCATATGAAAAGATATAAATAAAATATTTACAAAAATGTGAGGGGTTTACTCCTTTTTGTGAGATACTGTGTGTGTGTGTGTGTGTGTGTATATCTATATATATATATATATATATATATATACACAAACACTCACCGAACACTTTATTAGGTACAGCTTGCTAGTACAGAGTTGGACCCCCTTTTGCCTTCAGAACTGCCTTGATTCTTCATGGCATAGATTCAGCAAGGTGTTAGAAATATTCCTCAGAGATTTTGTTCCATATTGACATGATAGCATGACGCAGTTGCTGCAGATTTGTTGGCTGCATGTCCTTGATGTGAATCTCCCGTTTCACCACATCCCAAAGGTGCTCTATTAGATTTGTATCTGGTGACTGTGGAGGCCATTGGAGTACAGTGAATTTATTGTCATGTCACAATAAACCAGTTTGAGATGATTTGAGCTTTGTGACATGGTGCATTATCCTTCTGGAAGTAGCCATCAGAAGATGGGTACACTGTAGTCACAAAGGGATGGACATGGTCAGCAACAAGGCCCCAGCATTTAAACAATACTCAATTGTTACTAAAGCCCAAAGTGTGCCAATAAACTATCCCCCACATCATTATACTACCACCAGTGGGACTTTGTATGAGGCGATGCTTGTTTGAGTCATCCACCTCCATCCCTGACATTATGATACAAAGGTATAAAACATTTTTATTGATACACAGGGTAATATCTGTTGTCTAAATTCATATATGTACATTGTCCAACACTTGCACAAGGTAAACATGATATAATAGTTAGAAACATCCCAATAAAATACATATGTGTACATAGCATAATAAGGCAAGATACCTATATGGATATGATCCTCTAATCCCTAAGAGGAGTACCATACATTAACATAATAGCAGAGACTTGAGATACTGTAGTATGTAAACCATAGATTGCAGGTCCATAAAGGGGTATAATAGTAAAAAGGAATTGCAGTGTATGTAGGCTCTATGCATTTTGTGGCTTCAACCGCTCATCAGGAGCGAACCTGCATTTCCTATCTGGAATAGAATGCATAATCTCAGTGGTAGGTCATAGAAGTAGGGAGCTGTAAGGATAAGATTGAGCCCTTATGGGTGGTACTTACAACTCAGCTGTGTGTCTGTGGCATGCTGAAGAGCCCCAGAGGCCCCCCAGGGAATGAACATCAGTGCCGGGAGCTGAGATGGGACAGGCCGCCCAAATGAACCCAAACAGGGTGACCCCCGGGCCAGCCATCCATGGGAATGGTCCCCTTGAAGCTAAACAGGTAGTGACCCAACGGTGATAAACATCTGTAGATAAAGGTTAACATTGTTGAACCTCGAATAACCCAAAAGTGCTGGGAAAAGGGGAATGGGTGCTAATAGTGCAGTTGAAGATAGAAAAAAGCAGCTCCACCATAGAGCTGGATGGTGGGTGATAAAAAAGGAAGTGAAAAAGAAAGAAAAGAAAAGGAAAAGTGTGGAACCAGAGTGGACCATGGAAGCAGTTTAGAAGCCAGACAAGAAACTCATGATCATTATAGGGGTATACCCGATGACAACCATAGTGTGCACAGACATGCAGTGTGCAGTGTACCAGATATGAGGGACCAGCCAAATGAATGTACCACCCCGGGAAGCACCTAAATAGGCCCAGCGGCAGCTCACCTACCAACATCACACAAGCTCGCACTGTGGGAGGAGGGCTGGCATCATCTGGGCGGAGCTGCCCGCCCCATGACGGTGCCCGTACCTCCCAAGGTGTGCTGGGGAAAAATGCCAGTGCATGTGCGGCATAGACATGACGCCATCCACACAGTGTGCTGAGTGTGGCGTTGACATGCAGTGCGTGCACCACCACCCGACTGACGCCAACGGTACCAAAAATAGTCTAAACATATTAACAAAAGCAAAACACTTCCATCCCTAATATGCAACATGAGGGGGAATGGGGAAAAAATTGGGACTTTGTATGAGGCGATGCTCGTTTGAGTCATCTACCTCCATCCCTGACATTATGAATGAAAAATAGGAGTGGGACTTTATATGAAGCGTATGCTAATTGGAATGTTGTATATATATATATATATAAAAGATCTGTTGTCTAAATTCATATATGTACATCGTCCAACACTTGCACAAGGTAAACATGATATAATAGTTATAAACATCCCAATAAAATACATATATGTACATAGCATAATAAGGTACTCCTCTGATCCCTAAGAGGAGTACCATATATTCATGTTGTTTACGCCAAATTCTGACCCTACCATCGCATGTCGCAGTTGAAATTGAGACTCATCAGACCAGGCAACATTTTTCCAATCTTCTATTGTCTAATTTTGGTGAGCCTGTGCGAAGTGTAGCCTCAGTTTCCTGTTCCTAGCTGACAGGAGTGGAACCCAGTGTGGTCTTCTGCTGCTGTAGCCCATCTGCTTCAAGGTTTGATGTGTGCATTCTGAGATGGTATTCGGCATACCTTGGTTGTAATGAGTGGTTGTTTGAGTTTCTGTTGCCTTTCTATCATCTCAAACCAGTCTGCCCATTCTCCTTTGACCTCTAACATCAACAAGGCATTTTTGTCCACACAACTGCCACTCGCTGGATATTTTCCCCTTTCTTCCCCATTCTGATGCTTGGTTTGAACTTCAACAAGTCGTCTTTCCCCCAAACTTAAGAGGACAGTAAAGCTTGGAGCATGCTGGCATTGTTGGAAAATGGAGTCATCAAGTCCTTTCATCTTAGCCACTTCAGCCCCGGAAGGAATTGCCCCCCTAATGACCAGAGCATTTTTTGTGATTCAGCACTGCAATGTTTTAATTGACAATTGCAACGTTGTACCCAAACAAAATTTACGTTTTTTTTTCCCCCAAATAGAGCCTTCTTTTGGTAGTATTTCATCACCTCTACGGTTTTTATTCTTTGCGCTTTAAACAAACAAAAAGCGACAATTTTGAAAAAAAAAACTTTTTTTTACTTTTTGCTATAATAAATATCCAAAAAATATATATAAAGAAAAATGTATTCATCAGTTTAGGCCAATATATATTCTTCTACATATTTGTAGTAAAAAAAATCGCAATAGGCGTATATTGATTGCTTTGTGCGAAAGTTATTGCATCTACAAACTATGAGAATTGATTTATGGCGTTTTTATTATTATTTTTTTTTACTAATAATGGTGGCGATCTGCAATTTTTATGGGGACTGCGTTATTGTGGCAGACAGATTGGACACTTTTGGGACTTTTTTGGGACCAGTGACACTTATGCAGCGATCAGAGCTAAAAATAGCCACTGATTACTATATCGATGTCATTGGCAGGGAAGGGGTTAACACTAAGGGGGGTGATCAAGGGGTTAAATGTGTTCCCTCACTGTGTTCTAACTGTGTGGGGGCTGGCAGGTACATGACAGATCTAGCAGATCCCGATTACAGGGATCAGTAGATCACTATCATGTCCCCTGACAGAACGGGGAACCGCCGTGTTTACACTGGTGGTTCCCTGTTCTGCCTCTCTAGAAGGCGATTACGGGTCTTCGGTGGAGATCAACTCCACCCGACCCGTGGGCACGCTCACGGAGCGTACAGTGGGCGCAAGCCGAGTCTCCCTTGCGATCGGCGCAGGTGCAGACGAGCACGCACCGCCGGCGGTGCGCGCCCGCCCGCAACTGCGCCTGTGCTGATCGCCAATTATAGATGACGATTATTGAAAGAAGTTCTCCCCCCGGTACGGTAGTGGGACTTTTTACGGCAGTTTTTACACTGAGACTAAATTATATAAAAAGGTCAATTTATTTATACAAACGTATAAAAAATGTATGATTGCACACATACATACATTCATTTTTAAAAACAACAAAGTACATAGATTGCAATGCATAAATCTTGAAGCTGGTATCTTCTTGGACATGTGCCCTACATGTTACATAGTACCCTTCTTCAGGGGCAGTCATATACATCCAAGTGACCAAGTTAGATTTTCTAAAGAAAAAATATATATAGAACATTTACAGATTACTATCCACAATATTCATGACATAGGAACGGAAAAACACAAACAAAGCCACTTACCCAATATTGCAGTAGTGAGCGTGTGTAACAAGCAAGGAGCCATGGAACAGGGAAGGGGGAGAAAGGGAGCCAGTGGGGAGGGTAGGAGAGGGGATGGGAAAAGGGAATGTGAAGGGAAAAGGGAAACCCCTTCCTCTAAATTGGACCCAGCCAGATGTTGTGTGTGGGAAATGGAGAGCCCATATACAAATCCCTCAAAGGGGGAGAAACCGGATATCCACCACAAGGACCCCCCAACTCAGCCGAAACCAACTTCCCGGAGGGCCCACTGTACCGCAGGCCAAACCTCCAATGAGGGTGCACAGATGGATGCCTATAAAAAATATATATATGTATACATGTATAAACTTTATATAATTAATGTTTCAAAAATACATCATCACATGTATTCAAAATTTCTTTGGGGTTTTTTGAAAAAATCATCATCACTTATACTTAGGAGGGGGGGAGGGACCAGGGAAAAGGATAGCCTGCGCTTCAATTTAAGATTATTTATCTTAAGAAGGGTTTGGCTGCAATAAAGCAAATCCTCTCCAAATCTCACAAAGACGACAAGAAAATTAATGCATTTTTGGAGGAGTCCCTAAAGTTCATCCTTACACATAATGTGTTTACATTTGATGGTTCCCACTTCCTCCAGGTACAGGGCGTTGCGATGAGGACTTGTTGTGCCCCATCATACGCCAACCTGTACCTGGGGGAATGGGAAAGATGCCTATTTTCAGATGAATGCATGTCATCCATGACACATCATATGGTTTAATTATATAGACGACGTATTCCTAATATGGGAGGGTTCTACCAATTAGCTAGAGGAATTTCTGAAACAGCTTAATAATAACTTTTTTAATCTCCAATTCACAAAGGTCCATGATCCAAAAAACATCACCTTCCTGGATGTGACGATCCAGAAAGAAGAGGATGGAAGCCTGTCTAGCGGCCTATACAGCAGCCAAACCTACAGCGGGGAATACAATTCTCCACACTGATAGTTTTCACCCAGCACCACTAATTAGATCTATTCCCTTCACACAGTATCTACATTTGAAACTTAACTGCTCCAATCAGGCTGACTATCTATATGAGGCAGAGAGGCTCAGAGAGAGACTCCTCCTAAGAAGTTACTCTAAAACATGGCTCAAAAAGGCCTTTAATAGAGCTAATGGCCAATCCCGACAAAATCTTCTGTTTTCCACGAAAACAAAAGCAACAGATCAAGTACAAATCACACGGATCATCACCAAATACAATAAACATCATAAGACTATTAAAAAGATCATACAAAAACACTGGTATTTGCTTACTTCAGATCCCACTTTAAAACCCCATTTCCCCCCAACTCCGGCCATCATTTATCGTCCCGCTAGATCATTAAAGGACCAACTGGTCAATAGTGAGTTCAGCTCTTTTAGAGGCGACCCATGTAAGCGGAAAGGTACTTTTACATGTGGAGGGTGCTCACTGTGTATATATATATATATATGAACACCCAGAGCAATATACTATTGCCTAATGGCAGTCCCTATAAGCCTCACCACTTTGCCAACTGTAGAACCCCCTATGTGGTATATCTACTGATGTGCCAGTGTGGTGGATTCTACCTTGGCAAAACAATTCAAGAGTTCTCAAAGCGAGCTATGAGACACATTGCACATATTAGAACGGCCAACCCTGAGGCCCCTCTGGGATGGCATGTCCAGAGTTGTCATCAGAGTCAGTGTCCTAAATTCTCATTTTTAATCCTTGATACCATACACCCCAGTGCTAGGGGTGGAGACTGGGACAAGATCCTGCTGCAGCACGAATAATGCTGGATAGCGGAACTTGAGGCCACCTCCCCCCAGGATTAAACGAACATCTCAGCTACAGACCATTTCTGGAGGGCTTTGCATCGGGGGTTGGGATAGAGAGAATCAGTAGAACTGGTCTCAAATGAATATATGCTTTACCAGTGGGGTTTAGACACAACTGTAGAAACGTAGTATTGGTGTGACGTTTTGAACATGCTATGTTCATTCTTGCAGGGCTGGGTGAGGTACCTCATCATGGGCCCACTTCTTTTTTCCTCCACCTTTTTCCTTTTTTCCCTCCCCCTTCCTTCCTTTTCCCTTCTCCCCTGTTCCACTTCCCCCCCTTCCTTTCTCCTCTTTACTTCCCTTTCCCCCCATCCATTTTTCCAGCTTGGAGGGCCATGGGTGCCTTCTGCCATGTCATCTGTGTCCGGTTCCCTTGGGACTATCCACTCCCCGGCGTACCCAGGCCCCCAGCTCCCTTAGCTGGGGGCTTGGTTTCATGGGGGGTCTGGGCATGTGGCACCGGTGGGACTGGGGTGATACCCTTGGACGGGCCTTGCTTCGGCGGGGCCCCTTGCCCAGGCTCGCCCCATCCCTCTGAGCCGCAGTGTCCAGATCCCCATCAGTGCCGGTGGGGCCCTTCTGCATGACACCCCAACATGCTCCCCTCGTTCTGGGCCCCTGTGCTTAGTGGGCTGCGCTTCCAACGGTGTGGATTTGACTGCTGCAGGTAGCTCCCATACACTTTTGAGGGTTTTTTCTCTCCCACCTATCACTGAAGGGGGATAGGGAAATATGGGTCCTTTTGTTGGGCTCCCCTCTCTTTTTTGGGAGTTTTCACATACCCTCGATGGACGTCGTCAGTTTAGGTGTGGCAACCTTCGCGTCGGGTGATTCGTGTCCCCGGGTCTTGCTCCCCTCGTACAACCCCACAGTACGTCTTCCCGGGGTGGCCGTGACTACCCCTAGACCTGTGACGCCGAGTCTCCCTACCCCGCTCGGACCCGTTCCCCGGGGCGGCTTCGTTCCGGGCAGGTTCCCATAGTGGGGTCAGGGTGGCCACGGTGTACGGGTCTGGGGGGTACTTTGGTTCGGGGGTCGATTCCCTCGACCCCCGGACCCATGCGG
>BLSH010169284.1:501960-514127 GCA_018402905.1 Glandirana rugosa | reverse complement strand
TATTTGTGCTGGGGGGGGGGATTGAACCTGGGAGTTGGTGGAATATGTGCATTATTGTTTGGGGAGAATTTTGGCTTGAAGGTGGAATTTATGTTTTTTATGTGTGTCGGAATGTTTGCGTCCACTAATAAAGACTTTCGTGTATTTTTAGTGAAAATATATTTTTGGGCTGGGAGGTAGGCTGTATGGGGCCCCTGTGATTTCTAAGAGCGGATCTGCTTACATCTGCTCAAACATTCCAACATTTGCGATGACCCTCACCAGTATCTTCTCTCTGGCTTCTTCCAGGTGCCGATCTTTGGCTCTTTTGATTGGCCAACATGGAATGATGTAATTCCTGTGCATCTTGACACAGTGTACAGTGTACATTTTAAAGAAGACTGCGAGCAGAAGAGACAGACAAGTCTATTTTATTGCAGAAGATTGCAATAAAGAGCCTATCCACTCAAAATGTTTTTATTCAGACTTTGAGCCCACAATTCTGATTCCACTCAGTGATGGTCATTCATTTTGCACAAAAAACAATAATACAGTAGGAATCATAGTTCACAAATGGAAAATATCGGAATTCTAGTCAGGTTAAGACAACATGGCAATCTTTAGAAACAGATGTGTCATAAATAAAACATGCGCTCTTGACTGATTGTTTAAAGTTTACCTAGGCCTTTACAGCTTAAAGCTAAAAGAGGTGTGATTACTTGGCTCTAATAAAGATTGACAGCTATGGCACCCTGCTTATTGGTAATATGTGCAACTGTATAAATAAATGAAAACATTGCCTTTACTTTAGCTAAACTGAAAACTGATGTCTCGCAATAACATTTCAAATCTCATTTGTAGCACTGCACCCATTTGCTAGCTTTTGGTCTTCAAGGCTTTACGAACCAGTGAAGAACGGCGGTGAAATGGACCTCAAGTGTAAATATTACCAAAGTTCAGCTGAGGTCAGGCGATTATTTTGAATGGCACTTCTTTTTTTAAATTATAAACCGGTGTGCTCTAAAATTAGGCTGTCAAAGCATAGCATAGATCATAGTAGGCAACTGCTCTCCCAATGTCATACTCATGTCAAAGTTGAGCGCTTTGTTCTGACATAAAAAGCAGATCCTCAGCAAAGTGTGATATTAGAATAAAGTGGTTTCTGATTTCATACACACTAAATTCCTGCCTTTTTCATGCATGCCTACGTCTGATGGGCTTTTAGAAACACCTTCATTCAAGAGTTTTTTGCATAGCTTTATATGAGGTTGTAGCTACATGGAGTAAAAACCTTTCTCTGCTCTTCTTCTAGCATGTAAATAAAGTAAGGTGACTATGGACTTTGATAAGGTATTTTATTATTTACGCATTTTGAGAGAGCTTTACTTGTTTCTGTTTTGCATAAGGAGGCTTCAGAAGTACTTAGATCACTTCAGGAATCCTAAAAGACCTCCACAGAGCCTACAGTCAGTGAACGGTGGTAGGACATGAAGGCACATTCACTACTGGGCATAGTGTGCCCCTTCTATAGAATGCCCCCTGCACTGCAGTATTTAATTATGTAGGTATAATTAGAAATGTCTGGTACCATATTAAGTGTAGTCAATAAAGAAAGCATCATGCAGAACGTACAGGCCTTTATGGTATCTCCAATCAGAAATCAAGCTTTCCCTGTACCAGGATGAGTTTAGCTATAATGTCATATAAAGGTAATCATCATCACATTGAAAACACAAACTTTCAATGGCTAAGATGGAGCTGGAATGTTATATCTTTAACATTTGCTCCACTGTGGCTTAGATATAAAGAATACAAGCAAACATATAAGACCCAGAACAAATCATACTGACGTGACCTCAACACAAACCACATGTCAGATTTCTACTGCTGAACTTTGAGGTCTCTTAATAAAATCAAAGCCATCATCTACTTTCCGAATCAATTACACTTGTCTTTTGTCACTATTAGATAGCTTTTACATCCTAAGGCATGCATGATTTGAAGGTTCTGTACCTCTTTTACGTGATTATCAAACAAACCTCCTCAGTACTCCCCATGGATGCTTATATGTATTGCCCACACTATACTTTCAGTGCAATGCCATGTGAGCTCCATTAACCAAATAGACAACAATGCAAATCTGTGATGGGTACAAACAGAACCATTGTGCACAAACCCCTGAAAAAGTAATCAATTTGGATTTTTTTCTTTTGTTGTTGACCATTATAAGCTTTAATCTTTGGATTATTATGTCCAAAATGCAGAGCTAAAAAGTGCCAGCTGTATTTGCTCCGGCATGAGAAAATTGTTTGTTATATTGGAGGTGATTTACTATAGTAGCAGAAGAGTGAATTGCAAAGTGAATTTTAGTGAAACAGATGAAGATGTGTTCATGTAAAATTACCAGTCATATGCAAAAATCCTGTTTTTTTCTTAAAAAGTTACCCAGCATATAACTGAGTAATCACTAATAAAAGTTGGTGCAGGTAAACATTTTTTTACTGATGATCACTTTGCAACATTCATTTTTCTAGGTTAAGAGCTTCTACTAATTTAATAAGTAACACCCATTGCATCATAAATCTACTTTCTGAAGCCATTGCGCTCATGTTTTCTTCTAACCTAGGTTAAAGTCCCCTCTCCAGTTCCTGGTGTCTAAGCAGGTTCTCAACAAGTTGTCAGTCAGAAGTTGTAATCAGTGTCTGGCCTCCAAAGAGAGCAATCTATGGACATTATAGTATTTATATATACCTAAAAAAGCATTAAATGAGCTTTGAAAAGGCACTTTGTGGCCACTGTAGTTGCAGGCACTGTGGAGCAATTCATCCTTAAAGTGTCAGTGAAGGTTCTCCTTTCTCCAGGTCATGAAATAGCCAGTAGTAGCCCGTCACATTCAAACTGACTTGTTCTGAGATGTTGAAAGTGTTTCATAGCTTCTCCAAGCCACTTCAGTTCCAATGAGTGTCGGGAAGATACCCCATCATTAATTCCCCACAGGTAGTACAGATATCTTGAAGAATGTTGTAGAACCATAATGTTCTAATTACATAATCCCATCCTTGGTGTCAGAAGGTCTGGTACTTCCTCAGTTTACATGGCTGAACGTGTAAATTGTTGTCAAATCACTGGGCTAAAAGGGTCATTATATGTGACAAACAGATAGTGTTGAAGGCCTCCACACCTGTTCACGGAGGGTTGTTCTAGTTTGGCATAGATTTACTTTAAAGTGACACTAAATAAATTCTCCAAAATTATCCATACACATCCACTAAATGACCCTGTAAACTATAGTTCATGAAATTGTTTCATACTGGGTTTTTCTGCCTCCTTGTAATGTTCTTTGTGAGCTTCCTATCATTCCAAGTTTCCCTTTACATCTGTTTATTTGGAAGGAGCAGTGCACGTTAGTTGCGATCATATGCACTGCTCTTTGCGTGCTACAAATTTCAAAGTCCATGGCCCCTAGTCTATCCCTCAAGTGAATAAAAGAGGGTGGCTATGTTTCTACATACAGGAGACCATGGAGAATGAACATAGCCACCCTCTAACAGGAAGTTAGATCACAGCAGTAAACAAAAAAAGGAATTTGAAGATTTAGAGGAAGCTGAGAACAATAGAAGGTACTTTTTGAGTTAAGAATATATAATTCAAAAGATTTTTTTTAAAAACAGAATTTAGTGTCACTTTAAAGTGTAGGCTGACTGCCAAGTCTTAATCCATAAAATTTGCCCTCCTATGTTGGCCCATTTGTTTGCTGAGAGGTTGTTTTTTTCTCCCCAATGTACAGTTCTATGTATTCCTCACTACCCTGCACTGCATATACCAAAGTTTTTGCTTGTGTTTGGATGTCAGGTCTTTTGGATGTATAAGCTTCTGTCTCAGTGTATTGTTGGGCATTAAGGTCACAGGGATACAACTTTTTTTTGTAGCGCTACCCCTGTAGAAGTGGCTGGATAAAACTGTTCCTCTGCTGGCTATTGTTCTGGTCCTTTAAGGAGCATTGGTGCACTTGTTGGCAATCCCAATAGACCAGCATGCAGGATGGGGCTGGTAGAAATGCAGCAGATATGGCATAGAGGCTGTATCCAGGGGAAAGGGTATGGACGGTGTCTGTAGAGCAGTGAGTGGTGTCAGTCAGTAAGGCAGTGGACAGTATGAGTCAGTAGACAGTGGACGGTGTCAGCAGAGCAGTGTACAGGGGTCAATAGGGCAGTTGATGGTGACAGTGGAGCAGTGGAACTGTGTCAGTAGGGCAGTGTACAGGTGGTCAGTAGAGCAGTGAATGGTGTCAGTAGGGCAGTGTACAGGGGTCAGTAGAGCCATGTGCCACTAGTGAGCTGTGTTTTTCAGCAGCAGCTCAATGCAGGTTCCTGCAAGGGCACATAGAAAACCACGTGCATTGCGTTTTAATATAACCTGTCTGAAAGTAAAGTTATAAAAAGTAAATTATTGTTACTATTTTGACCTTGGAAAATAATGGTGGCCACACAAAATATTGACACTTTGGATCCAATTGGGATATTTTCACTTAGGGGTGTACTCACTTTTGTTACCAGCAGTTTAGACATTAATGGCTGTGTGTTGAGTTATTTTGAGGGGATGGCAAATTTATACTGTTATACAAGCTGTACACTCACTACTTTACATTGTAGCAAAGTGTCATTTCTTCAGTGTTGTCACATGAAAAGATATAATAAAATATTTTAAAAAATGTGAGGGGTGTACTCACTTTTGTGAGATGCTGTAGATGATCTTCTTAAATCAATACCAATGCATGAATATATAACAAAAATGGCAATAACAACGTGAAAATGATTATTAGGAGAAGAAAAATAACCAATAATGAAAGCCAGCACTAAAATAGTTCTTAAAAACGACTTTCAATCAGTTGACTTCTTTTTTACAGGGCCAAATGTCACAGATTAGCATATTAGGTTAAACAAGAATATTAGTGTAACAAGTAGCTTGCCTGATCTTATCATTTATTTTGCCATGTTTGATTTCCTCACAGCTTCTACATGTTGTATGTAAAATTGACCGGCTGTTTTTGTGACATAATTGCTGGAGAGCCTTTCAAAATGTGTCAACCCATATTGACATCCATGAACTTATCCTCGGTTTGTGTATGATACTTGACCCTATTTGGTGGGAAAACATGTAGATCATGACAGTACATCAATGGAGATGGAGCAAACTCATTTTGTGCAATGGAAGAGAGCCATTCAGCATTTTGTTTCAGAGGGTCTACATCTGTTTAATAGCATTATAGATTTACATGCCACTGTGTCAAGGCCTTAGACGTTATCTCTAATGAGAAAGTAAAAGGTCGCCAAATGTTTTTAATAACAGAACATTTAACTGCATTACTTCAGAAGCAGTCTGACTTTGATAAAGAATCAATCATACCATTTGGAGACATAAAAATGTAACACTGTACAGATGCAGGTGAGTCATGATTTCCTTCAATTATTTTGATTATCTGCTGAATTACTTTGATACTAAAAGTAAACTGGCCTCCTTCTCTCATCAATTCTTTCTGTCACACAATGTTAGGCAATTATTATACTTGTTTGAAAACTATTTGGAAATTCCAGCTTTGCCCACTGAACCATATAACAGTTGAAAAGCCCATGAACCTGAAACAGTGGAAACAAAAGTAGCCGGTGTTAAAGTGGATCTAAGTTCTAAACATTTTTTAATATCCTAAAGTGGTTGTAAACCAGGGGTAGGCACTCCAGCTGTGGTGAAACTACAAATCCCATCATGCCTCTGCCTTTAGGAGCCATGCCTGTGATTGTCAGGGTCTTGCAATGTCTCATGGGACTTGTAGTTTCACCACAGCTGGAGGGCCGAGGTTGCCTACCCCTGTTGTAAACCTTCAGGTATCCCCAGTGAAGTGACTGGCCTCAGATGATACACTGAGATCAAACAAATCCTCCTACATTGGTTTTACTTGTTTTTCTGCAGTCTTCTCTTCCCTACACCCCTTCAGATGGGCAGAATCGTGTTAAAATCCTTCTCCATCTGTTAGTATCATAGTGGAGGGGGCAGAGAGGCTGCATTTACAGGGTGTGAGAGCTGATTGAAGGAAAGGTACACACCCCCGCCACACAGGAGAAGAACTGTGTTCTGAATAGACAAGCTCTGTGCTGAGCTCTCTCCCCCGACACAAATTTTATCTCATGTGTCAGAAAAAGTTCCCAGAAGTGACTCATGCTGAGGGATGAAGCACCAGAGAGAAACAACTCTTAGAGCTTTAGAGAGAGATAAGTAAACTCTATGGAGATATGTGCTTAGCTCTGATTTCATGACTGGGGTTTAAAACCAATTTAAAGCATTCCCTGATTAACTGCCCCCCGACTTAGGACCTTGGGGTCTCCACCGATAAATGCTAGCTGCGCTCAGTATTTTTCTAAAATTCTTATCAGTGACGCGTAATACTCCTTATGCAGCTATATGTCACTGATAACAATTTTAGAAAAATACTGAGCGCAGCTAGCATTTATCGGTGGAGACCTCAAGGTCCTAAGTCGGGAGGCACCCACTTCACAAGTGCCAATAGAATTTAAGAAATAGAATATAGCAGCAGCCATCCAACAGTACCAACAAAGCAAAACACACGATCAGAGTGCTGGGTACAGGGGAGATTGCTTTTTACAACACCTCTGGAATACATTGTAAGCTTTATTCCCGATTAACGTTTAGCTACCTTTTCTACGCTTCCTGCCCTTAAAAACGTATCTGTCTCCTCTGATCGAGCCAGTGCTGTGCCCCATTGCGGCACTTCCCCCTTCAATACCTGGTCTCATATAAGACCCAGGCAGCAGCCGGGGAGCCATTGGCTCCTGCTGTTGTCTGTCAAATCCTGTGAGGAGGGAGTGGGGGGCTTGGCAGAGTTGCACTGTGTGGGATCGTGTCCACATGGGTGCCCTCTTAGCACAACGCTTGCTATGGGGGCACTTCTAAGAAGAAGGGATAGAGAGTGCCGGCGGGGGACCACTAAAGCAGAGGTAGGGGGCCATTCCTTGCGCAGAGCAGGGAAGTATAAACTTTTTAAAAAATGTAATATCACTTTAACCACTTGCCGATCACCGTACAACTATAATAGCAAGGCTCTGTTCCGCAAATCGCTGCTTATAGTTGTCACTTTAGTGCACGGCTGCTAGGGCACTTTAGTGCCCGCCGCACACTCCCTGAGCGGGGCCACGGGTCAGGCAGTGTCAATGTCCGCCGGCGACTCGCGATGCCCTGTGACAGAGCCAGAACGGGGAACCGCTGATGTAAACACAGCGGTTTCCCATTCTGACAGGCGGCATGTCAGAGATCTACTGATCCCTGTACTCGGGATCAGTTAGATCTCTGGTGCCCCTGCCAGTCCAGCCCCCTCACAGTTAGAACACACCTAGGGAACACAGTTAACCCCTTTACTGCCCCTTGCAGGTTAACCCCTTCCCTGCCAATGACATTTATACAGTAATCAGTGGATATTTCAATTTCTGATCGCTGTATAAATGTCATTGGTTTCAAAAAAGTGTCAAAAATGTCCGACATGTTTGATGCAATATCGTAGTCCCGATAAAAATCGCAGATCGCCGCCATTACTAGTAAAAAAAATAAAATGGTGAAAACACCAGAAATGAATTCTCATGTTTTGTAAATGCGGCAACTTTTGCGCAAACCTGTATATATGAGGAAGAATATAAATCGGCCAAAACCGATGAATAAATTTGTTTTTTTATATATTTTTTTTATTTGTATTTTAGCAAAAAGTAAGAAATGTTGCTCTTTTTGCAAAACGGTCGCTCTTTTATTGTTTATAGCGGTGATCAGAAATGACACAGAGGTGATCAAATACCACCAAAAGAAAGCTCTATTTGTCGGGAAAAAAAAGACGCAAATTTTGTTTGGGTACAACGTCGCACGACCGCGCAATTGTGAGTTAAAGCCATGCAGTGCCGAATCGCAAAAACTGCTCTGGTCCTAACATGGTTTTTCATAATGCTGTTAGGCTTCATTCACATGGGGCAGTTACATCTGTGCCCCGTGCAGGACGGTGTTGTGCCGGCACAGAGATGCACAGGTGTTGCATGCATTCTTGTGCCATCTATCCTGTTCATGTCTCTTGCGACACAGCCGCTGTGTCTCAATATGATGTACTCACCATGGGGGCATTTGGGGCTGTGCACACGCACCCACACAGATGTCATGTTGGGACACAGTGGCTGTGTTTGCTCATCCTCTGTGTCCTATGGCTACTTTCACATTGGGACGGTGAGGGCGGTAGCAGTAAATCACCGCTAGCTTTAGCGGTGCTTTACCACTGTTGGCTGCTATTCGGGCAGCAGCGGGGCACTTTTAACCCCCTAAGAAGGGGTTAAAAGCGCTGTCACATGGCGCTTCTGAAGCGGTGTGCAGGCGCTGCCCATTCATTTCACTGGCAGGAGCGGTGTAGGAGCAGTGTATATACCACTCCCGCACCGCCCCAAAGATGCTGTTTGCAGGACTTTTTTCCTGTCCTGCAAGCGTACCGCCCCAGTGTGAAAGCACTGGTTCTTTCGCACTGGGGTGGATGGGGGGAAGTATTTCAGGGGCTTTACAGGCGATATTTTTAGCGCTAAAGTGACTGAAAAACGTGTGAAAGGGGTCTAATAGACATGAATACGACTGCCAAAGTGGGGATGCACGCAACACCTGTGCATCCCCATGACAATAAAACGTTGCTCTATATGCAACATGCATGTATTTTCCCTGTGTAAATGAGGCCTTATAGCCATTGCAAATTTGAATAAAATTGTCTGTAGAAAAATATAGTAGGCCAAAGGTCACCTGAAGTCTTGCAACTGATAGTCATCTACCTAAACTCACACACTGGGGTAGATTTACTAAAGGAGTAGTGTTTGATCACTTTGCAAAGTTGATATTCACTTAGTTTAATGAATGAGGTGAAGTTGTGTTCATTAGAGTCTTCCAGTAATATGGTGCTCCTCAATTGCTGGCCTAGGACACTGTTTTATTGTGACATGCACCTCAATGGCTGGGCTGTGACACTTTTTTTTTATATATAGTCCTTTATAGCCTACGCATGCGTATTGGCTGCTGATGTGCTGTAGTAAAACTGAACAGCACGTGCACAGCCCCTTCCTCTTCAGTTCACAAGGTGAAATTCTGCCAAACCCTTGCAAGACTTTGACCCTGTCCTGCTTGCTGATGCCTATAGTGGCCTGGTCACAGACAGCCTTTAACCCCTCCTGCTCTACAGTTGGTCCATGAGTAACCCTTGTTGATAGTATCTCACTTGACTACTGTTAGTTTGGTGGATTGTATATGCAAGGGAACCAGTCCTGCAGGCTTTCCAACTCATAATGCTTTAACAGTTGTAGGGCAGCTTGCAGTGTTCCTAAAGGTTGTGTCACTGATAGCCAGTCAGATGATTGTCCACTGCTAGGGTTCACCTTAGAATCTTTTTAACTCCCTCAGGTGTAGCCCCTCCTCTGCATTTTATATATATATATTCTGATGGTATGTTGTGATATCTAACTCAAACCTGTCGACAGCACGATGGTCTCTGCTGGCTTGCCTTCTTCCCATAGTGAATCTTGGTGCCATCTCTTCCCCCGGTAAGTGACGTGCACGCACTCCACCATCCACATGATGTGAAAGAAAACATGATTTGTCAGACTAGGCCATCTTCCATTGCTCTTGTGGTCCATTTTTGATGTTCACATGGTCAGCATGGGCACCCTGACCAGTCTGTGGATACTCTTCATATGCAACAAACTGCAATGCACTGTGTATTCTGACACCTTTCTATTGGAACCATAGACTTTTTCAGCAATTTGATCTGCAGTAGCTCTTCTATTGGATCGGACTACACGGGCCAGCCTTCGCTCCCCATGTGTATTAATAAGCCTTGTCCTCCCATGACCCTGTTGCTGGTTCATCGGTTTTCCTTCTTTGTACCACATTTGGTAGGTCCTGGCCTCAGCAGACCAGGAACATGTCACAGAAGTTGCAGTTTTGGAGTTGCTCTGACCCAGTCATCTAGCCATTACAATTAGGACCTTGTCAAAGTTGCTCAAATCCTTACACATGACATTTTTTCTGATTTCAACACATTAACTCAAGGGACACCATGTTCACATGCAGCTTAATATATCCCACCCACTTTCAGATGCCATTGTAACAAGATAATTCATGTTATTCACTTTACCTGTACCGGTCAGTGGTCATAATATCATGGCTGATCTGTGCATTTATATATATTATAATAACCCTCACCTACTCAGTTTGAAGTATATATGCATTAATAGTTTAGTAGAATCCTAAGCTGTCACCCACCATTAAGGTGAAAAAACTTCTGGGCTACAACTACCCCCCAGACCCCCCCCTTTTTCTTACCTGAGCCCGATCCGATCCAATGATTTGCACAAGCGCAGTGGCTCCAGCTGCTGTCTCTCTCCTCATTGGACAGATTGATAGCAGCAGGAGACATTGACTCCCTCTGCTGTCAATAAAATCCTGTGATATGGTAGCAGGGTGCGGGGCCGAGTCCCGTTGCCTGTGTCAATGGAAGCAGCAGTGAGATTTGCGAGTGAGCCCACATGGGTGCCATCATGGAAAGCAGCTTTCCGTGGGGGCACCCGATGAAGGGGAGGAGCCAGTAGTGCCGGGCACCCCAGAAGAGGAGGATCGGTAACTATAACATGTTTGTTATTTTTATTTTAAAAAAATAAGGTTTACAAACACTTTAAGTCATGAGTTGCAAAGATTTTTCATAGTTTTAGTTATGGGCATCTTTCCTGCGGTTACTGGACTGCAGGATTCTATCCAGGGTTCAGTTCCCACATATCCATTTTTTATTTGTTTATTTTATAGGAAGCACAGTAATAAGCAAAACTCCTTTACCCATTCACCAGGGGCAGGGGTAACAACTATATCAAGCATGCTAATTCTTTAACTAGTATATACTAAAATATCCCTGTTGAAGGACCTAGGTATAGGTATGAAGAACCTTACTTGAAAAATCATGTAATGACATCAAATAATGGCTTGTGTTCTGTCAAAACAGCCAACTGATCAAAATCTCCAATTATTGCAGATTTCGATTACTTGGCTGTTTTCACAGAACACCGGCAGCGTGTACAATATGGTACAAGATAATATGAATGGGCATTGTTAGTCCGCCTGCTAGTAACCAACAACATGGCCGCCTCCAAGGCGGCAACGACTTTTTTCCCTGCTTACCTGGTGTTCTGTCAAAATAGCCAACACGTCATGTACCTTAGTGTATACGCTGCTGGAGTTCTGTGAAAACAGCCAAGTTGTCAAAATCTGCAATTACTGCTGCTGGAGAGTCACTGGAAGTGACGTAATTGGAGATTTTGACCAGTTGGCTCTTTTAACAGAATACCTGCACCACTCTCAAGCTGTGAAGAACCCAAGCTCTTATTTACAGTATGAATTCATGAGGAAAGAATCTATGGGGGAGATTTACACCCCTTTCACACTGAGGCAGTTTTCAGGCGTTTTAGAGCTAGAAATAGCACCTGAAAAGCACCTGAAAACTGCCTCCCATTCATTGCAACGTGTGCTTTCACACTGGGGTGATGTGCTTGCGGGACGGTAGAAAAAGTCCTGCAAGCAGCATCTTTAACCACTTGCCGACGGCTGATCGGCATTTGACGGCGAGAAAGTGGCGCTGTAACGCGAATCGCCGTCATACGACGGCGGCCGCGAACTCGCGCCGTGTGTGCGCGCGCGCGCCCCCTAGGCGCGGGCGCTGCAACGGCATTTGTTACAGGGGCTTTCAATCTACAGGGCCAGGCCAATGATTTTTGGCCTGGCTCTGTAGATCGCCAAGGGGACGGAGACAAATGTAAATGTCTCCGTCCCCTTGTAAAGTAACCGTCCCCGCTAGATGTCTCGGTCCGGTTTTTAGTAACCGGACCGGGACATCTAACTTTCGGGGACATTGTTTACGGCAACGTCGCGGGCGCGGATCCCCCGCGCGCGCGCGTGTGTGCCGCGCTCAAGCGCCGGCGGCAGCATACTGCCGCTAAGCGCAATGTCGCGGTGAAAGAGCGGCAGTTTACGGCTAGTCGGCAGCCGTTCACCAATTTCTACGACGAACGTCCTGAAAAAGATGGCAGGGCGTTCGTGTAGTGGGGTCACACTTTCGTGTGCAACGT
>BLSH010169284.1:467914-480343 GCA_018402905.1 Glandirana rugosa | reverse complement strand
GCGATCACAGGACAATTCGTTTTAGCATAAATTACACAAATAGGAAACGCAAGGGGAATACAAAGACACTGAATTTTAAAAGAGCCAACTTCCAGAAACTACGCTCCTTGCTGGAAGATGTTAACTAGGATAAAATTCTAGGAACAATGAATGCGGAGGAAAGATGGGAGTGTTTCAAGAACACACTAAACAAAGGTATTAGCCAGTGTATCCCAACAGGAAATAAAATTAAAAGAGCTAATCAAAAAGCAGGATGGCTTAATGCCGACATAAAGGCACACATAAAAGCAAAAAAGAAGGCCTTCAAAAAATACAAGGAGGAGGGATCTCAGTCAGATTTTCAGTACTACAAAACACGCAATAAGGAATGCAAAGGGGCAATCAGAGCAGCTAAGATTGAACATGAAAGACACATAGCTGATGAAAGTAAAAAGAATCAGAAGAAATTCTTTAAGTATATAAATAGTAAGAGAGGGGGGTCAGATCATATTGGCCCAATAAAGAATGATGAAGGTATTTTGGTTACTGAGGATGGAGAAATGGCAAAGGTGTTGAACTCATTTTTCTCCTCAGTATTCACAAAGGAAATGGGGGGATCAATTATTCAGAACAACAATGCTGGTCCTCATGACACATCACAGGAAGCACCCTTGTGGCTGACCGAGGGTGAAATCAGGAATAGGCTTGAAAAACTGAACACCAATAAGTCACCGGGCCCAAATGGCTTACACCCAAGGGTCCTTAAGGAACTTAGCCAAGTTATTGCCAGACCCTTGTACCTAATGTTTAAGAGCAGTTTTCTGACTGGTATGATACCAGCTGACTGGAGGAAAGCCAATGTGGTTCCAATATATAAAAAAGGACCAAGATATATCCCTGGGAATTACAGACCAGTTAGCTTCACATCAATAATATGCAAGCTCTTGGAAGGAATAATAAGGGATTATATACATGAGTATTGTAATGAGAACGGTATCATTAGCGGTAATCAACATGGGTTCATGAAGAATCGTTCTTGCCAAACCAATCTATTAACCTTCTATGAAGAGGTGAGCTGCCACCTAGATAAAGGAAGGCCTGTAGACGTGGTGTATCTGGATTTTGCAAAAGCATTTGATACAGTTCCCCATAAACGTTTACTGTACAAACTAAGGTCCCTCAACGTGGATCAAAGGGTGAGTACCTGGATTGAAAACTGGCTGCAGGGGAGAGTCCAGAGGGTGGTGATAAATGGGGAATACTCAGAATGGTCTGGTGTAGAAAGTGGGGTTCCCCAAGGTTCTGTCCTGGGACCAATCCTATTCAATTTATTTATAAATGATTTGGAGGAAGGGGTGAAGAGCTCAATCTCAATATTTGCAGATGATACCAAGATAAGCAGGGCAATAAACTCTCCACAGGATGTGGAAACCTTGCAAGAAGATCTGAACAAATGAATGGGGTGGGCAGACAAATGGCAAATGAGATTTAACGTAGAAAAATGTAAGATAATGCATTTGGGTACCAAGAACATGAACGCAAACTACTCACTAGGGGGGAGCCCCTGGGGGAAACTAGAATGGAAAAAGACCTAGGGGTCCTAGTAGAGAACAGGCTCAGCAGTGGCATGCAATACCAAGCTGCTGCAAGCAAAGCTAACAAAGTGTTGGCATGCATCAAGAAAGGGATTAACTTCAGGGACAAATCAATAATTCTCCCACTATACAAGTCTCTGGTGAGGCCACACCTGGAGTATGCCATCCAGTTCTGGGCACCAGTCCTCAGGAAGGATGTCCAGGTATTGGAAAGGGTTCAGAGAAGGACAACAAAGCTAATTAAGGGATTGGAGGACCTTGGGTATGAGGAAATATTACAAGCACTAAACTTATTCTCTCTGGAGAAAAGACGCTTGAGAGAGGATATGATTTTAATGTACAAATACTGTACTGTTGACCCCACTATAGGGACAAAACTATTCAGTGCAAGGGAGTACACAAAGACACGCGGCCATTCACTAAGAATAGAGGAAAGGCGGTTTAACCTTAAAATGCGTAGAGGTTTCTTTATGGTAAGAGCAGTGAGAATGTGGAATTCTCTTCCACAAGCAATGGTCTCTGCCGGGAGTATAGATACATTCAAAAAACTACTAGATGCACACCTAAGGGAGCAAAGCATTGAGGGATATACAATGTAATACTGACATGAAAGCACACACATGGGTTGGACTTGACGGACTTGTGTCTTTTTTCAACCTCACTAACTATGTAACTATGTAACTATGTATCTATGTAAAGGTTTGCATTTTGTTTGTTTAGAGGTGTCAGTAACAAGCCCTGACATCGTATAGAGAGGCCTCCTGCTTTGTATTAGTTTAGTGCCAGACGGCAAGGTTTTGTTTTACTGTTTTGTTTGTTTCAGAATTTGCAACCTTTTCTAAATAAAGCTGGCAGCCCTCCAGAACCTTTTTACCAGGAAAGGTGATCCACAAGAGCTAATCTCCCACAATATAAATATACAGATATTATTCTCTCTCTCTCTCTCTCTATATATATATATATATATATATATATATATATATTATATATATATATATATATATATATAGAGAGAGAGAGAGAGAGAATAATATCTGTTCCAAAAACATGAAAACACTACACATTACTAGCATTGTAAAGAAAAGGAATACGAAGCAACATAAAAACCCAGCAAGAACAAATTATTTTATTAACTAAAGAGTTCATCTCAAAATGAAAATGTATGTTTTTGTGGAAGTAACAGTTATACAATGAGAATCAATGTTTGACACTTGCATTTACATATAAATAGCACATCGTTTGCTAGCTCTCACAAATTCCCGGTCGGGAACGCTTGTTTGGCATTCCCACATTTTGGAATTCACTATAGCACGGGGCCAAAACATAGAGAGAGTAGGAGTGTGACTAATTTTCAGTCTGGGCATGCTCAGTTGTGTCAGTACAGAGTTCTAAAAACAGGGGAAATGTATCTCTTCTCAGACTTTCAAGCATATTTCTGCTTTCCCAGCAATATTTCAAGAAATTTAAAAGCAGATCTTCTTCAAACAATATACCACATGTTTAGGAGCCATTTAATCTATGAGATTAAGCTATAAACATTAATTTCATGTGCTATTTCCGTGCTTCTACCACGACTACTGATTTAGTCGGTCATTGATTTATGTGATTTATAGTGAATTTGAGTTTGCAATTATTTATTCACCGCGTGCTATAGTGAATACCTTTTCCAACTAGATTTAGTCATTTTCTATGGTTTTTAGTTGTTTGTGACCACTTCTAGGTGCTATAGTAAATAAGCCCCCATGTGTCCAAAAATACATTTCTGCTAATAATATGCCAACAGATGAAATCCATGTGAAGTGAACAGGAATCCTATACTGGGATATCCTTACAGTGTTCACACATTAACCAGTGTGACTCTCAACCAGTCAGAAAATAATTTACCAGAAATTAAAGATAGGTCATAAGATCCCTCTCATTATGATCCCCTGTATGTACTCAAAGGCAGGTAAGTTGGTACTTCTCGTTAACTAGTGTCCAGCGCAACCTCAGATGTCAGAGGAAGCAAACATTGAACTTTATTAAACCATGTAAAAACAAATAAATCCTGTAAACTCACATTTAGCAAGTGCATATGTTGCACTAAGCAATCACAGCTTGTTATCTACAATAATCAGATAGGATAGCAATATCTCTCACAGAGACCAGCAGTAAGCTTGTATCCAGCATGCTTGATGGTCATATAATCCATCCCTACATGTTTCATCATTCCAACATCTTCATACAGTATATACATGCATATAGTATGTGTATGTATGCATGTAAGGTAGGGGCTTTGGATTGTAAACTCCTTAAAATCAGGGACTGATTTGAATATACTATATGTAAAATGCTGCAAAACTTATTGGCGATACATAAATACTTGTAATAAATACTAAAATAAAAATAAATCAACCTATAAAAAAAGGACCCAATACTATTTGTGTAATAAACGAATGGTAGTGGCTATTTATTAAGGTTCAATTTAACCTCTACATAAACATTTAACTAAAATTCTAAATCTTATAACCACAGTCTTTGAGAAATGAGTGTTCAGTCCGTATGCAATAACATTAATTTACTTAACCGGGCTGACATATCTCCTACAAAAACTTAAGTGGTTGTAAACACTTGCATATACTGTACCCAGTGAAGTGAACAGCCTCAGTTGATACACAGAGATAAAACAAATCCTCCTACATATACTGCACCTGTCTATCTGCAGTCTTCTTTTCTTTACATCTGTTCAAAGTGCTGAATATTTAAAGCTTGCCTGAGAGTTCTGAAAAAAGTGGGTGGAGAGCTGAAGTCACACTCTGCAGCGCTTACTGAGAAGAAGTCTAAGAGCTGGTTGGAAGGTAGAGACACCCCCCCCCCCCTTCACACAGCACCCAGGAACAGTGCTGGGGCTGTCAAACTGCTAGAGCTCTCTCCCCTGTCACCATTTTTCTCTTGGAGTAAGGAAAACTTGTCAGATGTGACTCATGCAGATAGCAGAGGAATGAAGCAGCAGACAGAAATTACACTTAGTGCTCTTAATTGAGACAAGTACACACTACAGAAGGATATGCTTTGTTCATATTTCATATTTCTCTGATTTACAACCACCTTAAGCCAGTGACAAGAAAAAGATGAACAGGAAGTATACTTACTGTTTACCAGTCCTGATGGAAGGCCCTCTTGCAAAGTTGTCTTGCCATACATTGGCAAGGTAATAGTGGTTCTTCAACAGAACATCACCAAGACCAGCCTGTACAAGAAGAACATAAATACTTACCTCTCTGATGAGTGGTGTCCTGAAACTTTTCTGCATAGCAGATCTGTGGCTGCCACTGGTATCTACAAATTTATTTATGTATTATTTGAATTAAGTAGCTGATTTAAGCGCAGCATGAACTAATTACAGGGGCACCAGCTGCATCTGCCACTTAATGGTGGTAGTTCCACCTCTGGAGGGGAGTAACTCACATGCTCTTTCATACTCAGAAGTACCTCCCTGTGGCTAAATGTAGAGTATAGAGTTAAGAGAACCTGCTGCTTTTCTCGTCATAGATAGAGCAAACATTCATTTTCATTTATTTTAAAGCGGAGTTTCACCCAGTTAAAAGTCAGCAGCTACAAAAAGTGTAGCTGCTGACTTTTAACAATCGGATACTCATCTGCCTCACGGTCCAGCAATGTGGCTGCCCGAAAGCTCGCTCTTCTCCCCCTGCCCTGTGACATGTCCCAGAGGATCGCCGGGTGGGCGGGGGGAAGGTGGACTTCCTTCCGTCTCTACGGCGCCAGGACAGGAAATGCTGCTGGGACCCTGTCAAAAACCCCCCAAAAAAATGACATGCCAATTGTGGCATGTCAGGAGAGGTCACCTCCCCTTAAAGCGGAAGTTCCACTTTTGGGTGGAACTTTGCTTTAAAAGCAAATGCTGTTATGTTTTATGCAACTTTATGCACAGCACTTTGCTTAAAGGTTTACAAGGATGATGAGAGACCTACACATCCTCAAATTACTTTTGTGCTTCTGAGACCTCACGCTGTCTTTCAAGTGTAGCAGAGTGTGTATTAAAAGCTAATGATTGTTTAACAGGTTCTCGACCGGCTCGTGTACATTTACTGCTGCAGAGTGGCACGATATCGCAAATCGCCGCCTATAAACCGCGATCCGCACACACGCAGCTAGGGGAGAGCGCACTCCTTTGCGGGACGTGCTCTCGTGCCCGCTCCCTGAGAGGGCCCATGGGTCGGGCGGACTCGATGTCAGAGAAGAAAAGCGGGGAACCGCCAATGTAAACACGGCGGTTCCCCCATGTGTCAGGCGGCATGACAGAGATCTACTGATTTCCCTGTAATCTGGATCAGTTAGATCTCTTATGCTCCTGGCAGCCCAGCCCCCACACAGTTAGAACATGCTTAGGGAACACAGTTAACCCCTTGATTGCCCCCTGCAGGTTAACCCCTTCCCTGCCAATGACATTTATACAGTAATCAGTGGCTATTTAAAGTTCTGATTGCTGTATAAATGTCAATGGTCCCAAAAAAGTGTAAAAAATGTCTGATATGACCGCCGCAATAGTAACAATTAACAGTCAGCGAAATAAGAAAAATTAATAATAGTAAAAGCCAGCTGAACACTAGGAATAATCACAGACTCCAAAATAAGCATAGAAATAGAAAGTGCAGCGCTACTCAATCATAGATGCTATAATGATCATAAAAGTCCAAAAGATATGCCATGTAGAAAATGAAAGGAGGGAGAGGGAAGGGCTCCACGGGTGTACAGGTATGCAGATGGTAATGCAGTAATCAGGTCTTTCATCTGGTACTCTTTTCGAGTGGCCGTAGCAACGAACCCTGTACATCTCTTAAGATTGCACTTAGCCTGCTTACATGCACTGCAACGACCACAGGCATAAAAACCCAATAGGAACATGAATAGGGGATTATTCTTCTGTCGAAGGGGGGTCAATGACCCCAGGAGCCAATCTGTCCCGAAGGGTAGGCCCCCGTCGGTATACAAACTGTGGCCTCAGAGGGACACACGGTGTCACCCTTCTATGCTTACAGGACCGCAGCTCCGCGCTGAGTCTTGATTTTACACGCCGATTTTAATCTTATGACATGTAAGTGCAATACATTACAATACAATAATAAATGTTTATGGTTCATTTGGAGTGCACTTAGTTGCTTTATCCTTCTATTGCATACTGGCACGGTGTCTGAGATATGATGTGACTGAGAGGTGCACAGACCAGGAGGCGCTTTGGGGGAGTTGGAGATCGGGAGCTGATCGATCCATTGAGATTTATTTCCTAAAGTGTGTTTGACCCAGGGGTCATATTTTGAGGTGAGCAGGCACGCTAGCCACTTGGTGGAGGGGAACACTCTAGTGGACCTTTGGACTGCATTATCATCTGCACGCCTGTACACCCGTGGAACCCTTCCCTCTCCCTCCTTTCATTTTCTACATGGCATATCTTTTGGACTTTTATGATCATTATAGCATCTATGATTGAGTAGCGCTGCACTTTCTATTTCTATGTCCGCCGCAATATCGCAATCCTGATAAAAATCGCAGATCTCCGCCATTACTAGTAAAAAAAAAAAATTGTAAAAACGCCATGAATTAATTCTCATGGTTTGTAAACGCGGCAACTTTTGTGCAAACCAATCAATAATCGCCAATTGCGTTTTTTTTTTTTACTACAAATATGTAGAAGAATATATACCAGCCAAAGCTGATGAATTCATTTTTTTTTTATATTTTTTTTCAAAATTGTCCCTCTTTTTTTGTTTATAGCGGTGATTAGAAGTGATGCAGAGGTGATCAAATACCACCAAAAGAAAGCTCTATTTGTGGGGGAAAAAGGACACCAATTTCATTTGGTTACAACGTCGCATGACCGCACAATTGTCAGTTAAAGCGACGCAGTGCCGAATCACAAAAAGTGCTCTAGTCCTAAAGTGGGAAATCCTTCTGGGGCTGAGGTGGGTAAAATAGATTTTCTTTCTACTATTGGAACCCCAACTAATTTTATTACAGATGATGCTGAAATCTTTTTTACTTACCTTGTCAGTCTGTTTAGACTCGGTTCACACTACCATGACTTGGGATCCAACTTGTGAGATCCCAAGTTGTGTTACATGTGAAATTCCATTTTAGTCAATGAGAGCTGTCTTAATTAAACCTACTGAAGTTGCTCCAACTTTAGAAAACGGTTCCTCTACTACGTCAAGGTGACTTCTATCCTTCTTGTGCCCATAGACATAAATGGAAGTTGCCTCCAAGTTGGATCCTCATCTTAATTGATGTGATTTGGATCCAACATTACAGGAAGATTACACAGGCATTCCCTAAAGTCACGCCAATGTCCCTCCAAAGTCACATGGCAAAGTCACACTGTAAGTCATGCAACTTTCAGGTACTAGCAGTGTGAACCGAGCTTTAGGGTCTCTGTGTATTGGACCCTTGGCCACAGTACAATTTTCATTGGCTGGAGGTAAGGAGTGCTTGGTGAACTACAAAAATGCCTGCCCTTTTGTCACTTGTGTATGCACAAGTGTCTTTCTACTGACTAATTGTTGTCTTCTATCAGTAATTGTTCACCTAATATAATAGTAATTATATGTATATCATTGCATGTTTCATAATTAGCAATAATAAAAAGCATCATTAAGTCAACTCATAAGGAAAAGACATTGCTTTGCAACTATGGGGGTAAAACACATACTGTGGGGATTTGTATATTAACTAGAAAAACAATTCTAACTAATTAGAATGTCATACAGGATATTCTTTACCATTATCTGCTGACACAATGATAATAGATGTACATCATGAGCTTAATGCAGAACTTGATCCCTCGGCTTTGCATATTAACGCTTGTGTCCTTGTGTGCTGAAAGCTTCTTAATGATTTTTATTGTCTTTTATCACAGTCCCGAAAGGACAGAGACTTCGGCAGTCTCAAAAGCTGCAGCCACTTTGACTACTTGCAACTGAAGTATAAAAAATGTTGTGTTTTATGCCCTTCAAAACTGTAACTATTACTAGGAATTCACCTTTGGTCAAATTTTGCCAAAGCGGAAACTATTGGTTTCATCCATTATGCTGCTTAGGCAAGTGTGTTACCTGGCAATACCTCCATGCATCTTCAGGGAAGAAGTCTGAGCATTTTCTTTGCAGTAATGGGTCTTAGAAAAGTGATGGGGACACAATGGAGAATGCTTTGCCCATCTTAAACCACAACCATCATTCAAACCTGGGAGAATCCTTAGTTATCCTTAGTTATTATCGTACTGAATGTCATGGATAAGTTACTTAGGTCAAAAGAGATATATGTCCATATGTCCACAAAGCGCAACCAAAAATAAAAAACACATTTCTTTCTCACAAAAAAAAAGGCTGAAACCTTAAAGAGGAGGTTTAGCGAAAACACCCATCCATTTAACAGTTACATTTCCGTGCCGGTAATGTAACACTCCCATTGGTTGTGCTCTCAACCAAACTGTCAAACCATCCAATGGCTGGTGTCTTAACTGATCACATGTGCAGCATCATAACAGTTGAATATTAAACAGAGGCCAAGATGGCAGCTTCCTTGGCTGAAAACAATAAGAGGGTTTACTTCCACTTTAAATGTTATGCACCTATAAAACAGGGTTAATTTATTATTTTCTATGAAAGGCAAAAAAAAAAAAAGGTTGAAACCTTACAGGAACCTAAGATTTTTTCCCCTATGTTGCAACAGGACACAAAATTATGGGAAATATAAACGTTTACAGTTTTTACAGGAGCAGGAGCAAAAGGTAAATTCTTCCAGTGTTGCACACACACTCTCCTGTGTATTATGCACTTCTGAACCCTGCAGTTTGTGTACAATGCACTCTTGAACCCTGCAGTCTGTGTATTATGCATGCCTGCACCCTGCAGTCTATGTATTACGTACTCCTGAAGCATGCAGTCTGTACATTATGCGCTCCTGAAGACGGCAGTCTGTGTATTAAGCTCTCCTGAAGCCTGCACTCTGTGTATTAAGCACTCCTGAAGCCTGCACTCTGCGTATTATGCACTACTGAACCCTGCATTCTTTGTATCATGCACTCCTGAACCCTGCATTCTGTGTATCACGCACTCCTAAACCCTACACTCTGTGCATCACACACTCCTGAACCCTGCACTCTGTGTATCATGCGCTCCTGAACCCAGCAATCTGTATATAATGCACTCCTAAGGCCTGTACTCTGTGTATTACTCACTCCTGAACCCTGTGCTTGTGTGTTATGTACTCCTGGTTTATTTAACAATACCCCTTTATGCTCAATTCACATCTATGCATGTTGCTTTTGAGCATTTCCGCAGTGCTTTTTGCTGTGCTTTCCGTGTTTTTTTAACCTTGTTTTTTACCGTGATTTTACCACAATTTTGCAGAAAGTTTAGTTTTGCTGTTGTGTTTGTCCTTTACATTTACTGTATATAGCCGATTGCTAAGAAGCGGGCTAGGAAGCCGTCTGCTGCGTCCTAAGCAACCGATGAGTCATCAGCTGTCAGTGGGGATTTCCACTGACAGCTGAATGTAAAAAAAAAAGAATTTGTGAAAAAAAAGCGTGTGGGCTCACCCCCAGGTACATACCAGGCCCTTCGGGTCTGGTATGGATTTGAAGGGGGCACCCCATGCCAAAATTCCAAAACTCATAACAGACCCTTATCTGAACATGCAGCCCGGCAGGTCAGGAAAGGGAGGGGACTAGCGAGTGCCCCCCCTCCTGAACCATACCAGGCTGCATGCCCTCTGCCCCCCACCTCAAAGCACCTTGTCCACATGTTGATGTGGACAAGGGCCTCTTCTCCACAACCCTGGCCGATGTTTGTGGGGGTCTGTGGGCAGGGGGCTTATCAGAATCTGGAAGCCCCCTTATACAAGAGGACCCCCAGATCTTGCCCCCACCATGTGAATGAGTATGGGGTACAGAGTACCCCTACCCATTCACCAAAAAAAGTAGTGTAGTGTGACAAAAGACAAAGGACAGTTTTTAATAAGTCCTTTATTAAAAATGTCTTCTTCCCCTGGTCTTCTTCTTCCTCCTGTCTTCTTCCTCCAGTCTTCTTCTTCCTCTGGTCTTCTTCTTTCTCCAGTCTTCTTCCTTTGGTCTTCTTCTTCCTCCGCTGCTGCTCCTGTCGCCGATCCGCTGAAAATAAAAAAGTAATCCTCCTCCAATGCTGGGTCCCGCTGATCTGTCTGCTCCGATGTCAGACATTTCTTATATTATTATTATTATACAGGATTTATATAGCGCCAACAGTTTGTGCAGCGCTTTACAACATGGGGGCAGACAGTACACATACAATACAAATCAATACAGGAGGAATTAGAGGGCCCTGCTCATTAGAGCTTACAATATAACTATGGGCATGACGTCATCCAGAGACCCTGCCCTCTTGTGACATTATCGCCCAGGGCATGATGGGTCGACGTCACAAAGGGCAGGGACTCTATATGATGCCATCCAATGGTCACGCCCCATAGTTACATAAGAAATGTCTGACACCAGAGTGGACAGATTGGCAGGACCCAGAGTCAAAGGACAATCAATTTTTTTATTCTCAGTGGAAGCGGCGGTGGAGGAAGAAGCAGACCAGAGGAAGAAGACCAGAGAAAGAAGAAGACCAGAGAAAGAAGAAGACCGGAGGAAGAAGCGGGGGAAGAAGAAGACCAGAGGAAGAAGAAGACGGAGGAAGAAGAAAGGACTTGTCAAAAACTGTCTCTTATCTTTTTCCACACTATGCTACTTTTTTTGGTGAATGAGTAGGGGTACAATGTACCCTACTCATTCAGATGGGGGGTGGGATTTGGGGGCCCCCTTGTAAAAGGGGGCTTCCTGATTCCGATATGCCCCCTGCCGCAGACCCCCACAACCACAGGCCAGGGTTGTGGGAAAGAGGCCCTTGTCCCCATCAACGTGGGGACAAGGTGCTTTGGAGTGAGGCAGAGCCCCCCACCCCAAAGCACCCCCCCATCTTGAAGGCATGCAGCCTGGTATGGTTTAGATGGGGGAGTGCACACTTGTCCCTCCCTTTCTTGACTTGTCAGGCTGCATGCTCGAATAAGGGTCTGGTATGGGTTTTTGTGGGAACCCCACATTTTATTTTTTTAATTTTGGCGTGGAGGTGTCCCCTCTACTCGAAGGGCCTGGTATGTCCCTGGGGGAACCCCACACTGTTTTTTTTCACAATTTTTTTTTTCCGGCAACCCTTTTTTTTCCCATTCAGCTGTCAGCGGTGAATCCTGCTGACAGCTAATGACTCCTCAGTTGTTAAGGACGTGGCAGCCGGGTTTCCGGCCCGCTCCCTAGCAACCAGCTATATACAGTGAATGTAAAGCCAAAAAAAACACAAATAGCGAATTGTGGCAAAATCGCAGTAAAGTCACAGTAAAAAATGCAGTACTTGCGTTTTGGATGCGAGTCCATTGAAGTCTATTACATGCAACAGTTGCATGCTGGGGGGGGGGGGTTCGGGGGAGTCCCTGACCCTTTCCAAAAACACAGAGGCGAGCGTAGGTTTTGCGTTCATGACGTAAAAAATGACACTGAAATGACGCTAAAACGGTGTTAAGCGATAAACACAAAAAAAACCGAAATGTAAGTGACATATATCGACCAACGATCCCTCGCCCGGCCTTTGGGCCGACGGTGCAGGAATTGTTGACTCCTCAGTAATCGACAGTCGTCCTAAGTGGCGACTGTCGACTTACCCTTTTTTTTCCCAACGGCCTTTTTTTTTTAACACTTTTTTTTGTCACACCCCAAGGGGGTCCCTGTATGGTCCGGGAAGCTCATCTCCCCTGTGGAGGTGCGGTTTTAATTTTTTTATTTTACACCCCA
>BLSH010169284.1:404599-450197 GCA_018402905.1 Glandirana rugosa | reverse complement strand
CCACCATTACCTTTACAGTGTATTCCCTTCCATCCCCCCCCCTCCCAATTCCCATAATAGTAACTTAGTATCTCTATATTCCTCCGGCAAACCTCCCACTCCCTCCCCCCCAAAAAAAAATTCTCTGTCTCTCTCCATCCTGCATCCAAATGGGAGATCGTACCCAGGGTCCTCACCCAGGCCATTTCCACCTCATGGCTTTGCCCTCTCCTCCGATATTTCCGAGGAGTAATACATCCAACCTGCCCATATATTTTTAAACTTCTCATACTGATCTCTAATCATTTGTGACCACCTTTCAGCCTCCATAATTCTGTCTCCCTTTTCCAGTCCATTACCGTATGACAATCGGGTTGTTTCCAGAATCTGGGTATCAGTGCCTTTGCTGCATTCGATAAATGTGGTGTAACACTCGTTTTATAAAATTTAACGGATGATGGCATACCATGGAAAAGGAAGTGCAGAGGGGTAAATTCTATTGGTCTAAGTGTCAACTTCCCAATCCAGGTGGCTATCCCTTCCCAGAATAGTCTAATCTTAGGGCATGTCCACCATAGATGGAGGAACGTGCCTCGCTGGCCAAATCCTCGCCAACATCGGGCATCTGCTCCAGGGATCATCTGCGTTATATGCGCTGGCGTCCGATACCACCTTGTCAGAAATTTATATGACATTTCCTGTGTTTGTGACCTTATGGAGGTGCAGTGTGTTGCTTTAACCATCCTTTGAATCTGTATAGATGTAAATTTAAATTCCATCTCTCTTTCTCATTCCCTTATATAGTATGGAATTGTATTATTTTGTGCGCTGAGTATCAATTTATACATTCTGGACAATAAATGTCCAGGCTCTGAATTCTTGACACACAGTGATTCAAAATATTCAAAGGCCTCACTTGATTTTTTAATTTACTAAAAAAAATAATTGCCGATATCTCCAGTCATCCAGCGGCCTCCCCCCCCCCCCCCCCCAGGGTCTCCAGCAGCTTCCCCCGTGGTAATAAACTCCCCCCTGGGGCGAATTTTGCGCATGTAATATTCCCTACCAGTCCCCACAGGCCCGCATACCCTGGCTCCTCCCCCGGAGGGAACCAAGAATACCCACCTGGCGGGGCCAGAGGGGACACACCGGGGGGAAAACACCCCCGACTTATTCAACCTGTCCCACACAGCCAAGGTCGACCGGGTCAGTGGTGACGTCCATTCCGACAGCCCCCTTGCCCCAGCCGGTATCCAAGGGGCCCCTGCCAGGTTCCTTTCTGCCAGTGTTTTTTCCAGAGGTACCCAAAATGTATCTGGTGGATCATGACACCAGTTCAAAATACGAACCAGGGCCATAGCCTTGTAATATAGGGATACATCAGGCATTCCAACCCCACCTTCCAGCTTATGTCTACGCATTATTTCACATGCCAGCCTCGGGTGCCTATCTCCCCATACAAATGTCAGAAACCCCCTCCTTATCCGTTTAAAACAACGAGATGTAAGTACTATAGGTACCGTGCATAATTTATAAATCATCTTTGGTAGCACACTCATTTTGAGAGCGTTTACTCTTCCAAACCTGGTCAGTAGGTGTCCCCTCCATCTCCGCAGGTCTCTCTCTATTTCCGACAGTAGGGACCCATAATTGAGGTCCTAAAGGAGCTTTGCATCTGATGTAATCTGTATCCCCAAGTATGATAATGAATCTACTTTCCAGATAAAAGGATTGTTTCGGCTGGATAGCCAACCTTGGGGAGATATGAAATGGCATCAGCACGGATTATTCAAAATGTATTTTGAAATTAGCTAAAAAAACAAACCTTCGTGCTTCGGCCATTAATTCCTCTAGAGACTACTGTGGTTTAGAAAGATAGAACAACAAGTCGTCTGCGTAAGCTGAGACTTTTTGTTCCGTTAATCCTATACGGATCCCTGCTATCTTCTTATTTTTCCTAACCATGCAAAGAAAGGGTTTCAAGACCAGATCGAACAGCAGCGGGGATAGGGGACACCCCTGCCTGGTCCCATTACTTATTTCAAAGTATTCTGATAATCCCCCATTAACTTTAATTCTTGCTCTGGGGTTTGCATACAACGCCATCACCCACCCCATCATTCGATCTTCCAGGCCCATCTTCCTCAGCACCCCAGACATTAAGGCCCAGTCCACCCTGTCGAATGCTTTCTCAGCATCCATCGACAGCATTACACTCGGGGCGGGGCTAGGTTCATCCCGCAACCAGTGGAGCACATGGAGGGCTCTTATGGTGCTGTCCCTCGCCTCTCTACCCTCCACAAAGCCCGCCTAGCCCGGATGGATCCGCCCCACCACATGTCCCTGCAATCGCAGGGCCAAAACCTTCACCAGGAACTTAATGTCTGAGTTAAGGATGGGCCTGTAACTAGCACTGTGCTGAGGGTCCTTCCCCTGTTTTGGGAGGACCTTCACATATGCCGACAGTGCCTCTCGCAACAGGGGGTTATCACCTGTAATAGAATTAAAGTAACTATGCAGTGGGCCTATTAATATGTCAGAGAATTTTTTTATAATATGTATTTGTAAATTGTAAAATTTGGTCCAGGACTACCCTGCGGTGAGTTGGTTATGACCCTATTTAACTCCTCCCTGGAGATGAGCTTTTCTAACTCCTACAGAACCATGGATGACATTGCCAATAGTCATGATTCTTTTAAATATTCCTGAATTTCCCTCTTCTGGACCTCCTCCATCCCTCCCACTGGGCCTGGGCCTATATTGTACAGGGTTTTATAGAATCGCCTGAACTCCACAGCTATTTTATGAGTGTCCACTATCTCTTTATTCTGAACCTTTAGGGAGTGTACATTTCGGGCATCTTGTTCCTTCTTCAGTTGTCTAGCTAATAATTTGCCACACTTATTTCCATATTCATAAAAACGGTTAGCATAATATCTATATTCATTTTTAGTCCTGCGGTCCAAACATTGAGACAATTCAGATCGCAACTTCTCTAATCTTAGCACATCCCCTGGGTTCAGTCTTGCCTTGTTTGATCTCCAGCTTATGAATTTCTTCTAATAGGCTCTCCACCTCTTTCTGTCTTTCTTTTTTAATTCTTGACCCCTGTGATATCAGTTCCCCTCTAATAATTGCCTTGTGGGCTTCCCATACCACCTGTTCAGCGACCTCACCCGGTGTATTAATCTCAAAATATGTTGTTAATTTATGTGGCAAGATTTCCATGACTTGTTTATCATCTAGTATGGACTCATTCAGTCACCACGTGCGCTCAGTACTGCCGAGTGGCAATGTCTGTATAGTCAGACTGTTGGAGCGTGATTTGATATTGTAATTGACTCGACAGTAGATGAACGAACGTGGTTCAGGAAGAACTGGTCCACCAACAGCAGATCAATCCTTGAATAAGTATTGTGGATTTTGGAGTAATAGCTATAATCTTTATCTCTTTTATGTTGCACTCTCCAACTATCCACCAGATGGAGGGCCCGTAATTGTTGTTTGACATGTCTCACTGCTCTATGTGACAGTGGGGTTTTCCCAGATGAGGTATCTAAACAGTGGTCCAAGTCACATTAAAATCCCCTCCCGCCACCAGAAAACCTTCCCTGAACTTCTCCAGCATTTTCAATGTTTTAGATAGAAATTTAAACGTACAGCTGTTAGGTGCGTATATTGAGGCAAAAATATAACATTGACCCTGCAATTTCCCCTTTACAAAAATATAACGCCCTTCTGGATCTGCCTCTACCTCCACCGGCACTATGGGACATGTCCTCTTAAATGCTATTGTTACTCCCCTTGCTCTCGCTTGGGGGCAGGGTGCAAGAAACCACTGATTAAATGGAGAGAGGGGCATTTGAGGGGTAGACCCTGCCATGAAGTGTGTCTCCTGTAGGAAGACTCCTTCCGCCCTAAGTACACGCAGTTTATGCCAGAGACGACCCCTCTTATTAGGCGACCCTAGTCCCCTCACATTATATGACACTATTTTCGTGTTACCAATCATTCTCTGATTTCATTCTTACCTGGTGTACACTTCTCTGGGCTCTTCTCCATGGGACTTCACCTTGCGATAGCCTCTGGTTCCCCTGTGTATGCAAGGAAGAGAGAAGAGAGAGAGAGAGGAAAAAAAAAGGAAACAACACATACCCCCATCCATACAACTCCCAAGTTGACACCTCATTATCTCCTCCCTCATGGTGCGTTCACTAAGGGCCCCCCCCCCTCCACCACCACATGGTCTAAACAGTCCCTTATATCGGGACCAACCTACTGGGGTAAAGTTTGTCAAAGGCATGGGCGGGGTGTCTATTGCTCCCCAGGTTTCCAGGAACTAACTTAATCTTACTCCCCACCATTTATTGCCACGCCACTACTTATTTACCCCCTGTACCCATCTATCCTTATGACAGCACTAAGACAAAAAAAAATAAACCTCCAATTGTTTTGCATATAATACATAACCCCCTTTCTAGGTCTTTCTTTATACTGCCAGTATATAACTCCCACGGGCCGGCCCTACCCCCTCCCACCTATGATTGTAAGCCTACTTTAACCCATGCCCTGGAGTTCAACAGTTCATCCATTTTTGCTCTGTTTGTTTTCCTTCCTCTTTTCTCTCATTCCTCTCTCCTTCCTTTTTTAATTTTTCCCTTGACTCCTGCCCTGGACTTTCTGCCACTGTTCCGGGCATTACAAAGGGGGTTTAGAGTTGGCCAGTTTCTATTCCGGGAGATCTATTGGGGCAGTTCCAATACCTCTAGAAAATGCTGCAGGTCATCATTGTTTCGAAAGACGGCCGTCTTTCCATTTCTAGCAGCAGTTAAACAAGAAGGAAATCCCCAATGATACTTGACCCCTGCTCCTCGCAGGGTATCCAGCAGGGGCCGTACCATTCTACGCCGCATGCATGTGTAATATGACAAATCTGGGAAAAATGGAATTGGGACTCCATTCAGTTCTATAGTTGGCTTATCCTAAGTTACCTTTATTATTGAGTCTTTTACCTGATATTTATGTACTTTACAGATCACATCCCTTGGTCTATCTGTATTTAAAGAGGCAGATAATGGAACCCGGTGCACCCGGTCCAGCTCAATGTTTCCAGGTCCTACAGGATCTGCCGAAACAGCCCCTGGACCGCCCCCAGCAACTCCGGGGTTTTTATTGTCTCAGGTAGCCCCCTTATTCTTATGTTCTGCCGACGGTCCCTGTTTTCTTGATCGTCCAACTGGTCCAACAGTGCATTCAAAGTCTTTTCATGTTGTTTGATAGTTTCATGATTGTCTGCCACCACCTGTCTAACATCATCATGGCCTGTCTCCAACTCAACCACTCTATACCCCAATGTCTTGATGTCTTCCCTTAGTCCTTCAACGGCTTCCCTGCAGGATAACTCCACTGCTGCTATAAGGGATTTCCCAATCAATCTCTGACTGTGTATAGCCTTCCCTGATGGGGCTGTGTGTTAGGCATGTATGGTATTGTGTAGGCTCCACAGAGCCTATCCTCAGCCCTGGATGACCATTGTCCATTGCTAAAAGTCTATTCTCCATGCTGCTATTAGTATCATAACATACTCCCGCTTTTAGTGTATTAGGGGTCTAACGATTTAGGATCAGGGGTCTCTCCGCCATCTCAGCATCTCTGCCCAGCCTCTGGGCCTCCCGTTGGGTGTCCAGGGTGCCCTGCTCAGGCCTTGCACAACTGCCGCCATCTTCTGGAGGGCCTCTCCCATTATCTGGGTGTCCCTCTCCGTACTCTGGTGTAGCCATGGCAGGCTTTACCTGACCGTGACTGGGCGCTGCGGCACTCTTTCCATGAGCCCTGCTTCCCTGGTCTGGAGCTGCCGCACCTCCACCCGTTTCCATGGGGCCGTTGCCTCCCGTCACTCGGTTTGTCCTGTAGGTGGTAGAGCCGTTCCCTGCTTCCCCACAGCCCGACACCTTCTTGTTGGCCTGTCCTCCGCTGGCATTCTGCGGGGAGAGGTACGCTCTCAACCTGCCCGTCTGAGGCTTTCCACTGGCCAGGGGCTGTGTAGCTGTGCGGCGGCGTGTGGCCATGGTGTGTGTGGGGTAAAATGCTTCCCACTCCCGCTGTGTCCTCTCCTGGAGCCCGGGGATCTCAGCACTCTCAGGCTGCACGTCCGCTCTCCATGCCACGCCCCCTCCGAGAGGCCCTCCACTGTTGATGAGGGTCCATGTAGCCAGTATGCAGGCAGCCAGGCCAGAGCATATTACCATGCTGCTTCTCCAGTCCCAGCTACTGCGTGGAGCTCTTCCCAAATTACAACCAGAGCAGTCCAGTTCCAGTGGGGTGTCCTCAGGCCTTGGATCCTTCCAGCTATTCACCTGTTTTACTCTAGTCACCGAGTCACAGAGAAGGACACTGTTTAAGAGGATAATCTCAAGTAGCTGTGCTCTAAACTGTTTTACTTAAGTGGATATTCTCAGGCTTTCTGTTGTTAAAGAGTCCTATAGAGATGTATCGCCAACCTAGCATAGGATGCTTAGTAAATTTTGCTTTTGGCTCCTTTTGTAATTAAGGGAGCAGGGCTTGTTTGTCCTGGTCTGTTCAGGGTTTCACAGGCTGGGTGTTGATTGCTTCCCCCTGACCCTGGAAGAAACTTCCAGAGCTTAAGGTGGGAGATTCAAATAACCAGCCTGTGATACATAATCTGAAACACTGGAGAGTAGGGTTATTTCTCTGCATAATGGTTCCAGAGCATGTGGGGCTGCTGCCTTCAGGTAGCCTATGGATTATGCAGCTGTCTAGAGGCCTCAGCAGTGTCAGGGCTGAGGGCCTGGATGTACCTTGTTTGAAGCCCATTGTAGGACCTCACCACAAAAGATCTTGTCTGGAGAAGGACTGTCTCACTCAATGGTTCATGTCTGCAGGAAGTTGGAAGGTAGCAGCTGTCCTGGAGACTTATGAGTCCCTGTGACTGTACAGTGCTCTGAAGATTACACTGGGTACCAGCAGTTGTGCATTGACACAAGCTAACCAGATGCAAAGAGATCTGACTCATGGTCTTCAGCTGTGAGGCCATAGACTTCCCAGGGACCTGCTGTATGGTCCCCAGTTGTGAGGCATTGGACTCTCCAACACTCACAAAGGCTTAAGGAGAAGACTGTCCTCTAATTGCTAAGTACTAATCATTTTGTAGTTTCGCATGTCCTCTCCTGTTGAAGCTTCTTCAAGCAATAAATCCTAAAAAGACATCTTGTAGACTGTGTCATTGGAACCAGTGTTAATGGACTGTTTTTTGTGGGAACGGGCAGCCTCTGTACTTTTAGTGAAGAACCAGCTAATACCAGGGTCCCCAGAGGCCTTACCATGAGGAGGAAGATGACACTGATCTGGGGCTGCTGCTCCTCGCTCCAGGAGGATCTGGGAAGAGCCGGGGCTTCTCCTTCCGGCCGAACAGGAAGTGGGTCCTCAGACCCAATTGGCCCGGGAGTCCTAAGACTCCCTGGCCAATCGGGTATCAGGTCCCGCTTCCTGATTTCTAGATTAACCACTTGCTTACTGGGCACTTATAACCCCTTCCTGACCAGGAAAATTTACAGCTTTCAGCGCTGTCGCATTTTGAATTACAATTGCATGGTCATGCAACACTGTACCCATATGACATTTTTATCATTATTTTCACATAAATATACTGCTCAACTTTGCTAGAAATACAGTCAGTAAACGGATTTGGATCTTCTGGTAATCCAAGTGTTAAGCTGGCCATACATGGATTAAAATTCGGCCGGTTTCCGTGTATGGGCAGGCTGATTGTAACCAGCCTGGGTGAAACCAGCCTGTCAGATTTTTCTGCATGTGATTACTGCCAGTGGCTATAGTCTCCAGCACTAATCACATTCTGTCAGTCGGGAAGCATCAAGTGATTTTCTTTATTTCTACCCATGGTGGAAGGAAAGAAAAACGATGAATCTATGGCTTGCCTAAGTCTACTGAAATTCTATTGAAAGCTCAGGGCCCATTAACACCAAGCTGATTACATTGTGATGGCACCCCAACACATCACAATATACACAGTTTGCACTATGCTATAAAACAAAATACAGCAAGTCATTTTTTCTTGCACTGATATGCATCCTATTCATTTTTCAGCCTATTCATTTTGAAAACACGTATGCTTGCAGTATACAGAGTTGTTGAGTGAATAGCCCCTTATAAAGATTTTCTGCCCCCATGCCGTTTGTCTGTTACAATCCCAATACAGTTACAAAGAATATAAGAATAGATAATGAAGCAAACAGTGTGCACTGGATAGTACAGATAAACAACCTCTAAAAAAAAATGTAAATAAAATTACACTTTCAGTTAAATCATACCTCCCAACTTCTTTGTGATGGGAATGAGGGACACCTATTAGCAAAAGTATATAGGCATAGGAAACCCCCCTGCCACACCCCCTTAAAGGAGAATTATACACACAAAAAAAAAGATTAGTTAAACCCATAAGTGCTTTTTTTTACCACTTTTATTCCTTTATACTGTCTTTTGAAATTTACAAATGCGGTCACTTAGCAATTAGATGAAAGGTTAAACACTTTTTGAAAGAAAAATAATGTATTTTATATACAACTATATACATCAGACCAAAATGAGGGACACATGAGGAGGAAAGAGGGACATTGTTCCAAATCAGGGACATTCCTTTGAAATCAGGGACAGTTGGGAGCTATGGTTAAATTACTTGATCAAAGCATATTACAAATGAAACAACTCCCACCCAACATCAGGTCATGCATACAGATGCGGACTGATCTCATCAGGCAAGCTTGCAGGGGTAGAGATAGGATGCAGATATGGCACTGCTATACTGTACACTGAACAGACCGGAGAATGATGTTTCAAAACCAGAAGTGATAATCCTAAAAGTTGGCAGCCTGTAATGAAATCCACTTCCACTTACATATTTCATTTCAGCCCTGTCACCTGATTTCGGGTTCTGCCTACTTTCTTTGGACGAGAGTCATGCAATGCTTGTGAGATGCTCTGATCAACTTATCTTCTGTCTATGTTCAGTGCAATTTTTTTCAACATTTTCTTTATTAAAGGCAATTTTATTTTACAATTTTATCCAGTGTGCTCTGGTTGCTTCATCTTCTACCTTCAGCTATTTTGCTTTCAGATATACATGGAGGCAAGGATGAATAGTTTGCCTAGACACCAGTGAAGCATGCTACATTTAAAGATTTCAGCCTGTGAAAAACGTACAACATAAATTAGAAAAATCATCACAAAATTGGATTGCAGGATAACTTTAGTTGCCTTTATTTTTCAAGGCAAACAGTAAATGTTATCTTTCCAGTTTCATAATGTTTTTAAGAAAGTGTTGTGAGCAGCGCAAAACTCGCAAGAGCCCATTTGCTGTGAATAATAAAGAACATATCCTACAATCTGAGTTGATCTTCTAATTTATGATTTAAATTTCTCACAGGCTGCACATGAGCTGGATACTTGACACCTTGGGCTCACTGGAAGTGGGTTAAAAGGAATCTGGGTGTCACTCAATTCAGAAGAGGACTAGCACTGGACCAACGAGTGATGAGTCTATGGAGAACAGTGCTGTTAAGCAAATGGGTACTTCAGTGAAAGTTGCATTTGTAATTTTAGAGCTTGGTTACCCACCCAAGTTGGACATTAAGTCTCCTCATCTCTTAATCTTCTGAATCTGCCGGAACACTAACTTAAATTATGTTATTTCCATACAGTAATCAGTGTCTCCATTTTGAGAGCTCCCTGAGCACTCAAGAAGATATTGTCTTCTTGGAGATCATTGCTACATTCTATCAGAATATTTATATAATTGTCTAAAGACCAACTCCAGGATACTCCATGATAATGCTTTGCTCGTCTTGCATTTACTTCCTGGGGTCCTTCTTCAGGTGTCTACATTACTGCCTATATGATGTAGACACTTCTTATTGGTGGGGGCTACACTTTTAGCTACACATAGATTCCAGAGGCTGGAGAACTCATAGGAGCTGTGAAGGGACCAGTGCTGAAGAAGATAATGAGCAGGGTAGGATATGAGCTTGGCTCATGGAGGAAACTGTGACTTTGATCCATTGCACACTGCAGGATGACATAAGAAGAGGTGTTGGAAATCATGCTGAATAGTAAGGTAATTGATGCACAATGCGCTATTTAAATTTACTTTTTTTTCCCTGGAGTTGGGTTTTAAAATATAACTCAACCATTAGCAATAGCACATAGATAATTGGTTTCCCTGCCTCCAATCCCACCTGCAAGTTTTTTACTCAATTGCCAAACAGCAAGCTATCACTCACAAAGCCGCAGGGCAACTTGTCAAAATCTTATATGTAGTTTCTATCTTTGCTTTCTTATTGTATAACTTGATGCGAGGTCCAAAAAAGTTTACTGGGAGATATCCAGAATGCATAGCATGTCCTGGAAATCATTTGCAACAGAACTTTTTAGGAGGTAGATCAGAAAATCAGGGAAACATTGCTATTTAATACACTACATTGATCATTTCTTTTCTACTAATCCCTGCATGGCAATTTTTTTTTGATTAGCCCTTTAAATCTGCAAATATATTTTTAAACACATACAAAAATCCCAGATCACTTTTGCTGTTATTCATTGCACTGTCTATAGTTCAGTTTTTGAAAATGTTTTAACCAGAAATGGATCCAAAATCTTCCTGCCACTCATTTATGCATTATCTACTGACACAGATAATATTTATTCTTCATTCCTTAGTAATCATTATTTAAACAAAATGTTGGCTTGCAGTACTTCCTTTCTATTGTCATAGCACAGATAAAATTCCTAGAACACCATTTGAAATTTGTTGTACAAAAGGTGTATGATCCATAATTATTAAACTATTAGTCCTGTATGGATTTAATTTTTCTTTCTCCTTTTTTTCTTTGACCGGTATTAAGTAGCATGACCTGTCTTTTTATCCCTCTTTCATTATTGAGTATAATGATAACGTTTGACCTCTCTTTTCCCCTTTTTTCAAACCCTGCTGCTTTTTTTTCTTCCCACCCACACAAAGTTCAAAGCAAGTATCAAACAGATGTACATTCTAACATATTCTATAGAGTGTAAATGAAGCAATGTAAGGATATTGTTTCAGCATTGTAGCTACTAGGAAAGAGGTGATTTATGTTGGTTTTAGGAGTTATTCACAATAAATGCCTACAAAGCAACATTTTGTGAATGTGGATAAAATGTCAATGTCTATGTTAAACATTTTTCATATTATATTATACTGCTAAATATATTTATTTTCATAATGTGCTTGCAATATACAAAGTTACTACTGGGATATTGATTATTACTTCAATAAATCAATCCAAACTAGTTTAGCATTTTGAACTGTAAATACAATTTTAAAATTAAACATGTATGCATTCTTTCTTATGTAGAGCTTATACCATGTGATTTGGCAGCCCTTTCAAAATAAGTTAAACCTAAAAATATTGAATGTTAAATTATTGTTTACTATTTAAAAATTTGTCCCAGTGCCAATTATGCCACCAGGAATTAATTGATTGAACACATGTTCACTCTCCTGTTTACTGTCACATCATACTGGATTATTCACACTGGCACACATTTGCTAATTATATTCATTACCATGAGGCTATTTTGCTTCTACTGTATGTGTTTCAACTCAGTATCTACTGTGAGTTAATGTGCTTACAACTAGTGAATAGAACTTGTACTTGCTGAGATATGGCAAAAAAATATTATTTTGCAATACAGAGGTTACTAACCTAAAATGAGCTTATCTTACATTCTACAGCATACTTTTGAAATGAAAAGTGCTGCCTAGGGAAGGATTTGAGCAAAGATGAATAAACTCTAATGTCGTCTCTTTACAATGTTACTAGCATGGTACTAGCATGAGATGTTACTAGTATGCTGCAGGTGGTGTTGCCATGCTTTAACTTATGTGGAATGTGACCTTAAATTTAAGATAAAAAATAACAAATTATTAGCATACATTACATAAATTACATAGTGAAAATTCTAACAAGCAACGTTTTCCCGGACAGATGTTTTGATTTTTTAAACCTGTCTTTTAATGCACACTGCACACAGAGGTAGTTGATTCATGAGGCAAGCTAGTCTAGAACACCATGAATTTCCAGAGGGCTCAAATACAACCTTCTCTTGCAGCAAACCAGAAATAGGTATGAGGTATAGGAAGGGGGCAAAGCTACTACCATGCCTAAGGCCCCTTTCAACCTTAACCTATCTCTGAGTATATGTGCAAATAATAAAGCCTCATTGTCAGTCCTGCAAAGTTGTGCAGGCAAATCTCCGGTACCAGTATTGCTTACTCTGATTTTACTGCACTTTGTAAGCTACTCCAAATGTGCATTAGAAGCTGCAGCAAGTTAGATGGAGCCCGTTTCTAGGCTGAAGGGGGTCCAGCATTATTTAGCCTGATATTGAAATGCACTGCTACAGGAGAATGGAGGATAGAAGGACATCTGTTCCTCTGAAGCCTCCATATGTGTCACCATGGCCTGCCGGCCATCTTTAGTGAGGGCAGTGCTTGTAAAAAGCATTGGCTCACCACATTTGGCACACATTGTGTGAGTGTTTAGATTAGGAACAGGATTGTTAAGAACAGTGTGCCCAACGTAGGGAGAGATTCCTGTGGAGGAGGAAGAGGGTAGGGGCATCAAGCCTGGTCCATTGGTGAGAACTTCTGCTGCTTTAGTTACTATTACTACAACACCGCTCTACAGCCCCCTCCTTCCTCAGATGCTGCCAGGTACAGTAAGCTGCCTAGTGTGTCTTGTGCAGTAGAGAGAGAGAGACTATTGTATACTTCCACTGTAAGGCTCCTCTACAGTGGGTTTGGCTGCACTGGTTATGCTTGTTGGCCAACTTGTTGAAACTTTGTGTCAATACGTTGCAATGCATTCTCATCAGTCTCCGTATGCACTTACTTCCCGTTGGGGTTATAAAATTTCATTAGCATGTTGTTGGGAGGGGGAGGCAAAATATGAGCAGATTAAACTTTATACTTAAAAGTGGACAGATAATAAGGCGTATCTAAACCCAAAAATGAACATTAATATAATTCAAGCTTTTTCTCTTTATTTTCACCCACATATCCTGTGAATACCACCCTTCTTATTTGAAGGCTGGACTTCAAGCACATCTGCCTTTCTTCGTCTCCAATACATGAGGGGTGATGGAATTGGTTGTTTACAGAATAAAGATAACAGAAAGTGACAAGGACACCGCATTTCTGGTAAAATCAATATCTTTTCCGTACTTGCCTTTAAAGGCATTCTATATCAGCAAATGTATTCTTTCTTCAATATTTGGATAGGTCCCCCCACAGACTACCACATCCATTGGGCCAGGTACTCCCTGGCAAGGTACCCCCCCAATGCTAAGGGCATGTGACTTGGTATGATGCAGGAGGGTGGGTGTATGGTCCTTGGCCAGCCAGGCTGCATACTTGGATAAACGTCTGGTATAGACTTTGAGGGAGACCCAACGCCATTTCTTTTTGTTTTTAAAGGCTTTGAATATTTTAATGGTGCCCTGTGTACTGCGATAAGAGACCTGCTACCCACTGAGTGACATTTTTATTCTTTTTTTGGTACATGTCCCCCATGGCAGGGCCTAGGTACCCAAGCTTTTTACCAAAAGCTTGCAAACTGGTTAGCAAAAATGACAATATTTGGCTCCCATAGACTTCAGCGAGTTAGGTAACTATGTTTGGAATATGTGGATTTTCCATTGGGTTTGGAGAGTGTTCACTGAACCAAACTGCTTCGGTCACTCCCCCTATGGACAACAGCTCAGATCATCGGTCTTCACTAAAAGGAGAAGTGGCACATGAAAATGGATTTAGATATTTGTTTTTGGTTCTTATAAGTATTTTTTTTTACAAATTGGCTAGATGTGGAAGCAGTGGTAAATGTGCTTTTATTTTTTAAGTTTAGCTTGAATTACAGTGTACTGTTGCTTCTTCATTGTTCAACGTGCAGATTGCTAGGTATGTTGGGCAACTTTGTACCGTACTTTCCAGTAGCTAGCAATGCAGGAAAGTGTGTTTGATTATACTAGTCGCACATATTACAATCCAGGTTTTCATTCCTCAATTTGCTTAAGATATCCCAGAAATGTTCCATGTAATTTAAAACAACATCTGATAAATCCATTCAGTTTGTATCCAATCAGATAAGCCCTTACATTATGTAACTGCCAGTATACAATGCATTGTGTGTGATCAACTTTTGACCGAGCAAAATAAAATAATAATAATGCCTGTAATGCAGTGTTATTTTTCCCTACACTGTTACAGCATGATGTTGCAGTTAGAGAATGGATTTAGTGGTGGACTGGTGTTCAAAACTTGAGAGTGACTAAGCTGTTTTGCTGTTGCTCAAAAGTGGATAAAAGCACTTTTTATCCACAGGAACTAACCAGCTATCTGCAGATAAGGTGTGAAATTATTAAATCGATTGGTTGGTAGAGGTCTTTTACTTTTAGTGATTTTTATGCATGCAGCCCTATTTTCACTTCCTAGATTAAAGCAAGCCACGCACTTTACAAGCTCATTGTACAGTCACTTTGTAGAGCAAGGTACTGTCTGAAGAGTTACCGACTGAATGGATTAAGTAGTTCCATAGATTTTGCTATGTCCAAAGGAGGTTGTACAGACAGATATTGCCAGGTTAACCACTTGAGCTCCTGTACCTGTTTACCCCTTACAGACCAAATCACTTTTTTACATTGCAGCTATGGGCTTGTTGATCCAATAATAATTTTCTCATTACTTATAAAACAAAGAATTACATTACATTAATAATGAATAAACAGGGGATGTCAGGCAATAGGAGTGTGCATGTTTATGCACATATCAATAGTGAGAGGGATCAATAGGTGGCCAATTGGTGCACTGACAATTTGTTTGTCATGAAAAATCCACAGTCTGCTTTAGGCTAGTGAAATTGTCCACTTCTGAGACTTCAAATACTTTTTTCCACACACATCACTTTAAATAAAGAGCATATAGCTGATGATTCATATACACAGAATGGCAGTTATTGGTATATTCCTACGCAGACATCAAGTGAAGGCAAAAACTCCTCAGTATTTTATTATGAATGTGTATGTGGATTCCTTATCCTTGATTTTAACAAACCCTTTTAGAAGCTGTCATACAGCTCAAGCATTGCACTGCTGTATACATCAGAGATCATTTAGACCTAAATCTGATGAAGATAAGGTCACCGGGAATGTGGTCAAGCAGTCAGATCTTCTCATGTTTAGTCATATTTGCTCATTCTAATAACTAAGCTCATTTGTCCTGGGTATAATCCCTACAGTAATTACAATCAATCAATATCTTCACGGATTTGTTATCTTCTTGATATAGAGGAAATTGGTGTACACATCAGCACTACCAAATCACATTGTTATCTGCAGTAAAGAAGCCTAGACAACGATCAAAAGGCCACCAGGAGCCTTGTGGGCAGTTCATGTTATTACATGGAACTGAGTAAACCAACCTTAGTCAACACGTAAGCGTGTTGTATGTTCATAACTGTATTCTTATTATGTGTGTGTGAACCCACATGTGCTGACTTGCCCTCTGCAAACCAGGATATTATATAACATGTTTGGTTGTACTATTTATAGATAGCGCTGCACTATTATTTTTTCATGTTATTAGACACTTCAAATGTGCAGTTGCTTTGAATCAGACAAACCCTGTCAAGTAGATGTGCATTAAGGTGCTTTGACCTCAGCTGTGTGTGGGCTTTTTTACAGCAAAAAGAACCGGCACACTGAAGTACGACATCCAATGAGTTTATTCCATGCCCATAAAAATACAGCACACGCAGACGCGTTTCGGCTTGTAGCCTTGTTCACAGCAGTGTGTGGGCTTTTGGTAAGTGGCAGTGCTAACTCCCTTCCCCTATGTACCTGTAACAATCCTTGTGTAATATTCTTCTACATGTTTGACCTCAATAACGATGTATACTTTATCAATTAATTTCAGATATTATTCTCCTGATGAAGCGGTAGAGTTCTGCGAAACATGTTGAAGAATAAATGATGTGTGAGGACCCACTATACCTCGGTTCTCCCTAGTTGGGTACACCAAGTGTTAGTGACACCCATGTAATTTTTTTTGCATTTTTAAATAATGTCTTGGTATATATTTTGTTGAATTTGTTGTGGTATATTGGGATATCCTATTTTTATCCTGTTTTGTATAAATAAAAATTTAATTTTTTATAAATTTGTCCATATGTACTGTCTAAATTGGTACCGAGATAGTCCATAGCTCTTTTTCAAGGGTGACCAATGGGGGACTGGTCTCCTCCTCCAATTTCACTTTAACATGTTGGATGATCGTACCTCCCTTCTACCTTATGTAACCAATTTCATTAGAAGCTAATGCTTTAGATGTGCAGTATGTTGAGAGGATCGGCAGGACACAACCACTGTGTAACACTGGGCAGCAGGAAGAAAAGCCAGCATATGTGATTTAGACATGTACATATAATGTGTACCGTATATACTCAGGTATAAGTCGAGTTTTTGAGCACATTTTTTGTGCTGAAAAAGACCACCCTCGACTTATACCCATGTCAGTGTCTGTGGGTGATCAGTAGTTTCACATTAAACAGAGCTGTGCTGCTTCTAAGAGCCGTTCTGTGCTTGTAACTGTGACTAAACACATTGGAATGTAGAGAATGCTGAGAGAGGTGTCAGATTTTCAGCTTGATGTCGGGAGGTGGGCGGGACAAGCTGATGTTAGCTTTTCAGTCCCTCCCACCTCCTGATCTCAGTGAAGAGCTGCAGCTCTCTCTCAGCATTCTCTACATTCCAATGTGTTTAGTCACAGTTACAAGCACAGAACAGCTCTTAGAAGCAGCACAGCTCTGTTTAATGTGAAACTACCTTACTCATCCCTTATGCGTTTTGGCTACAGTCTCTGTGTCCTGGCTAAAATTCCTGTGTCCTGGCTAATATCCCTGTGTCCTGGCTAATATCCCTGTGTCCTGGCTAATATCCCTGTGTACTGGCTAATATCCCTGTGTCCTGGCTAAAATCCCTGTGTCCTGGCTAAAATCCCTGTGTTCCTGGCTCCCTGTCCCTGTGTTCTGGCTGCTGCATTTCCCACCCTAGGCTTATACGCGGGTCAATACGTTTTCCCATATTTTTTGGGCAAAAGTAGGGGGTCGGCTTATACACGGGTCGACTTATACACAAGTATATACGGTATATATATATATATATATATATATATATATACTGTATATACAAAATATATAAAGAAGTAAGGTGTTTCACAAACACTGGTAAGGGGTAGAAGCTAAAACATTTTTTTTAGTTTTGAATATAAGTATACAGATGTTGTTAAGATCACTCTAAGTGTTATTTTGCCTTTTTGTGTTCCAATGGGGAGAATTACTTTTACTCCCTGCCCCAAAGGCATAGCAGAAACATTAAAGAGATCTCTCCAAAGTGAGGGCATTTCCACTCTTAAACAGTTGTCACTGGAGCCGGTTTTTCCATTGGATGGCATCTCCTCACTTCCTGTCCTCCAGCAGAGATAGAAAGCAAATCTTTAATCTTAGGCAAGATCCGCTTCCTGCTCTGCTGTTTATTTTTTAGTATGCAAATGTTTAATTGATGGAATGTGTCCCTTGATGACAGCAAGAGCAGTCTGCTCCTCCCAGTGTGGTACAGCCTACACCCCCCTTTGGCTAATTCCTCCAGTTGGCAGGCTGCATCCGAGGGTTTGAAGACTGACAGTGATGTCATGAAAGTGCAACTTCCTGCACTGTCATCACTCTGGCCGGGGGTAAGAGGCAGGCTTAGTGCGTTTTGGAGCCATTTTTGTATTTTTAAATGATTTGGGTGCCACATGCAGACATGTGGATCTCACTTGAGAAAAGGGTTTTTACTCCAAAATGTTGTGATTCCAACGTCCACCAGATCCTGAGTTTTCTGATATCTATCCATGTGTATTGATGTTTGTTAATTGCTGTACTTTTAGCCTGGATCTCCTCCCCCTTCTAATGTATATTATATGATGCTTGTAGCTGAGAGTTTGCTTTTGTCTAGATAGAGGAACTGTGGGGAGATCTTGTTCATGTACTACAATTAAGTGTTGTGTCTTTATACTGTATGATGCTTCCTTTCATAAATATTGGAAACGTGAAAAGTTAGCTGTTTGGAGTGCTGCCTATTATTTATTTAGAGTGTATTACTCCTGGGTTTTTCTTGAAGAAACCCCATCTTTCAACACCCTTATTTATGTGATTAACCTTTTATGTACTGATGTGATTTGGGTGTGCATTAGCTTTCATCTTGTTTTACCAAAAACACACAACATTCAAGGGTTTTAAATGCTTATTTACGGTGTTTTACCTTTACATAAGACATGTTTATTCACTTTCAATGTGCCTCTGAATTTGCTTCAAATATTAGTCAATTCCCTAACACAGCCTTCTCCTCCTTTGAATGTCATAGCCCTCTCCCCTTCTGGTAGTGTCTACCTACCATCTGTGCTGGCCAAGCTTGAGTGTCACACGAGGCAGCACTGGACTCGCAAGTGTGTGTTTTTTTTTAAGTCAGAAGCTACAATACTTGTTGCTGCTGATTTTTACTTATTCCAATACCAAATAAATGCTCCTCTTAAATACTCAATGAAAAAATAGAAAAACAGCATAAATAATGGTATTATTTATTTTACATATTCAAAATATAAACGGCCAAACAGCCTGGTAATCACACATTTGTACACAAATAGAAAATACAAAAAGAAAGAGACAACAATGAAAATATGAAATTATTTAAAACAAAATGACAACTGTACAAAAAATACTCAAAAAGATCACTTCATGAATCAAAAATACACATCTGATGGCAAAACTGACAAGCACGTGATTTAAGACCTTACATCCACAAGCTTGTAAGGCAAGGAACATCTCTCCATGTCCATGTCATCATGCTTACCATGTTGACAGCATTCTGTATCTTTTCAGTCTTGGATATACTTTTAAGGGTCTTATATACAGCAAAAAAAAAAAAAAGAGCAAGAGTTGTGTTGTAACTAGAGCAACAATTGGCTATTAGATGAAAGAAAGCACTAACTCTAGGTAAAACTGGTTGTATGCTACTGCATATTATTACCCTTTACACACTCTTAATTAAAACACATTTTAAAGCCATAACTATTATGTATGTATAAATATGTCCTTAATGCTCATTTTAGCTAATCCCTTGTTGGGTGGGATTTTCACAGTAATATCCTCTTATGTTTTACAAATATAAGAAAACCCTGTATTCTATTGTCTTCAGGGCTGAACTACATGGGATATTTTAGTTACACCCTGCTGTGAGATCACCACATGTACAGGGCATTGGGTCTATTTGAACACTACGGTGTGAACTAAATCGGGTTTGCAGTGCCTTGACTTGCCTTGCAAATATTGTTAGTGAATTTGCGCAGCATTTTCCCATGTATTTAGAAAACAGTCACCCAGAGACGGGTGAACCGAAAAAACAGGGAAGTGGCTTTTTTAAAGATTGAAAAAAAATTTCAATAGTCATACTTTCTTAAATTTGCCACATTTATACATTTTATTTCAGCAAATCAAAGATAATTAAAATGTCAAGAATGGTTCATCAAGACTTTATAAATAAATCAGCTTGCTGAATAAAAATATTTTTAACAAATGCAGCGGAATGATTAAGGAAAAACTGTATCCACTTCAATTATCCAATCATGTGCAAGAAAAAATACTGTGTTTTTTATTTTGAACATATTCAAAGTGAGAATAGCTTCATTTTATTTACTAAGCTCAGCGAACATCCCTAACATAACTTTCACTATTAGTTTAGTAAATCAACCCCAATGAGTTACAAATGACATGATGGCCAACAAGAAGTTAAATTGTTGAGTAGCGTGACATTAAAATCCCCTGAGTAGTTTAGCCCGTAGGTATCATTCACCTGCATTATATTTTGTGCTGTGATTTTGTGGTTTCCACAACTTTCTGCATCTTGCCTTGTATTTATACAACATCTGGCGAAATGATTTTTGTTGAGTGATAAAATGTTAACACTGACAAAAAAAAGTCTGTCTCAATGCTGCCTTTACAAAGTATTACAATGCCTTCCATTAATAACATCTTGTCATCCTAACACCACCTTGAAAAAGCTGCAACTTTTCGTTTTGCTTGTGGATTAAACTACAAAGTACTGTCAGTTATTGTCTGTTTCATCTTTCCTTTAATGCTGCTGATTCACAATACTGGGTGGCCCTTTTTAAAGTCATTCACAAAAAGAGTGTCTGCTGGCTTATATGCTTTGTTTGTTCCTTACTTTACTAGTCTTTCTTGCTACACAAATCTTTTTTAAATTTATACTGTATTTTTATATATATATCTTTATATAACTATAATATATTTTATATATCTTTATATATTTTGCACACATAAAACACTAAAAACAAGTTAACAACTTGTTTACAGACAACAGCCACTCTTTCTGATATAGTATTTTAGACAACGAGTAAGCAAAAGAAATATATAATTTTATACTTTCATTTTTTTTATGTACAGGAATATATGCTTGACAACTTTATACATACAATACATATTTAAAAAATAAACCAGTCTAGTAGGAATGTACAATAGGCAAAGAATTAAGAAGAATAAAGATAGGTCCAGTTAATACTTAGTATTTGATCTGTATTAAGTAAGGAATGATTTTGTAGTTTACATACAACATAAACATTTCAGACAAGACTTTATAAAATAATTTACACATAGTCTATCATTTCTAGATTGTATTGTGCGAGCATGAATAGAACCAGGGGGCTTGCCTTGGCCATGTATTTAGTAAAATAATTTAGAGGCAGTTCATGCACTGTGTGACGCTACCAAAGTTGTCCTTCGTACTTTTGTATCCATTACCAATGTTACTTCATCTACCGTGTGTGTCTGATATCAGGTCTCAGACCTTGAATAAGTATATACGTCTTTCAGTTCTGGAGAAGCAGCAGGATTACCATTTAGAAGCAACCACTTTGATATGTAAACAGAAGTATACAAGTTGATACCTTTCTACACTGCTACAGGTACTGTGTACAAGTCACAACCGCTTGACTGCACAAGTAGTTAGTAAGTATGCTCCTTGTAGGATATGTTTGTCATACAAGTTCACAGGAACTCTAACAGAACTTTCTTGTTTTTACGAGTTTGCTTTGATATTTGACTGAATGGCCTCCGTGACCCATGACATAGACATCCAGAACGTAAGACTTGCCAGCTTCAAGTCCTTTGATTGTCTCTGTGGTGACTGCTTTATGCAGGTTTTGACTGTGGAAATATTTGCAGAGAACTTTCTCTGATTTCTTTCTGGTGTCAGGCCCCAGACATTGGTTTTGTTCTCGTTTCTTCTGGTCTTCGTTGTAGTCATCATCCACTTCTTTTTTGTAAACGCAATATTTATTTCTCTCCTGCGTTCCCAGCCAAGCTATTGTAACAGAAGTGCATGTGCGCAGTTTGTCAAAGGCTTTGATTCTTGTGTCTTCTGGAAGTGAAGGGAAAGGCTGCTTGTTAAATTTCGATGTTGCCAGGATTTTGAGCATAGAGGCACCCTTTTTGCTTCCCTTTAGCCTGATCAAGTATTTAGCCTTTGGTTTTCCTCTCAGTTGAAACTGGCGCACACCTTCTACACTTTGTGACAGAATAAGTTTACCATCTCTTCTGACTTGGATCTGAATAGTGTCCAGGCAAGAGTGAACTGAAAAAGTGACTTTTTGATGGGAAGAGACTGGGGCAAATCTTAAAAACTTAGTTCCTTTCCTCTTTATGAATACATCAGTAACCTTTCCATCCTTCAACTCTACTGTTTTCTGCTTAGCTTCTTCTTTGGTTCGAGCAAATGTTCCGACATATGCAGTGCTCATGTTTGTGGCTGAGTTTATTGCAAACACATCAAAGTAGTACTGGGTGTCAGGCTTCAGATCAGAAACTGTAAATATGTTTTTGTTCCCAATGCATACTTTTTGAAGATCAGGCTTTGGTTTGGCAGTTAGCTGACGTGCTATCTTTGTGGATAAGGTTTTTGGCATGAAATTGCGATCTTTACCAGCATCATTTTCTGATGAAAACCCAAAGTGGGCAAAGTCAAAGGGGCTGAAATCTAAACCAGGCTTAGGAGCTACCATAAAAGCATCATCTGCATTGATCTTGGCATCGACTGCGCACATGCTTTTAAAATTGTGTTCCTTGTTGATAACAACACAGTATTGGATTGGCTGTTTTAAAACAGAGGATGTAGGAGTTGGTTTCCATGCCAATGTTACTGTAGTCCGTCCTAGCGATGTCACATCAACTCTTGGGTCGTATGGTAACTCTGGGTAAGGTTGGTCAGACTCGGGAGTTGTAGTGGTATAAACTTTAAAATGGGTGTCCTTTTCTGTTGAAATTAATTCTAGCTGGTACAAACCAGAAGGAGAGCTTGTAGACACAAAGTACTCTACATCATTTCCTTTATATGAGAACAGCTCGGTGCCCTCTTCATTCATAATCTGTTGTTTTTGCTGCTCCAAAGGTTCAGGCTCACCTGCAAAATAGGACATTAAAAAAATAGATCAGCGTGTGTTATTACAGCAGAAATGCAAGTCTGCACTTTGAGCACCTGACCTTGCTTAATTATCAGACCATTTGAGCTCAACATCTGCTTGGATGTGGGAATCAGCAGTGGAAACAAAAACAAGAACGCATGTTACACAAAAACAAAATATATACTGTACAAAATGTACTAATGGAAATATATGGATGTCACTAAAAGTGAGGCAACGTCAAACGTTTTAATGGAGAAGAACTATTTATTCTAAATTTCAGACACTCCTATTACAGTAAGCATTCAGTACAGCTTTCTCCCCATTAACTTGGCAAACAAAACATGTTGCTATACAGTATATGTTAGATAACAAAATGTGCAAATTGTTATATTGTAAAAAAAACTGTAAAAAGCTGTTGCTGTTGTTTTGATATAATATAACTTTTTTTGTGTCAGTCAGTCCTCCATGCAGGATTTTTGATGCGCTTTCAGAAAACACACCAACACCTTGAGACATAATAGAAGTCAAAGGGAAAGCGCAGCTAGCCTGCACAAAAACTGCAGGTACACTCTGCTGCAGCCAAAGTCCAGCAACTGAGTGTCAAGCCGTCCTTTATAGTGTAATATTTGAGTAGAATGCAATTGGCTTAACAGAACTAAACAGTGGCGGCTAGTGAAACTTTAGGATGGGGGGGTGCCAGACCCCGCCCTTCTTTTTTGACACCTCTGACTTCTCATAAGCCTCACCCCTTATAGTTTCCACCCCTTGTGTCAGGAGTATACAGCCCAGCATCACCAGATAGGGTATACAGCATCACAGATAGGGTATGGAGCATCACCAGATAGGGTATACAGCATCACCAGATGGGGGTATACAGCATCACCAGATGGGGTATACAGAGTCACCAGATAGGGGTATACAGAGTCACCAGATAGGGGTATACAGAGTCACCAGATAGGAGTATACAGAGCCCCAGATAGGGGTATACAGAGTCACCAAATAGCAGTATACACGTACAGAGCACCAGATAGCAGTATACAGAGCTCCAGATAGCAGCACCAGATAGGGTATACAGTCACCAGATAGGGGTATACAGAGTCACCATATTGCAGTATACAGAGCCCCAGATAGCAGTATATATAGCACCAGATAGGGTATACAGTCACCAGATAGGGGTATACAGAGTCCCAGATAGGGTATACAGTCACCAGATAGGGGTATACAGAGTCACCATATCGCAGTATACAGAGCCCCAGATAGCAGTATACATAGCACCAGATAGGGTATACAGTCACCAGAAAGGGGTATACAGAGTCCCAGATAGGGTATACAGTCATCCAGATAGGGTTATACAGAGTCACCATATTGCAGTATACAAAGTCCCAGATAGGGTATACAAGTCACCAGATAGGAGTATACAGAGTCACCATATAGCAGTATACAGTCACCAGATAGGGTATACAGAGTCACCATATAGCAGTATACAGCCACCAGATAGGGTATACAGAGTCACCATATAGCAGTATACAGAGCCCCAGATAGGGGCTCATGGCACTGACAGACCCCCCCACCGAAGTCGGGGACACGTCCCTCACTTACCCGATCTAATAGGCAGGCTGGCAGTGTGCATTGTGCAGAGCTCGGCTTGCGGAGAGCATGCTGGAAGTGTATGGTCTGCGGCGCGGGAGTGAGGACTGAAACCCAGTGGAGAGCTGGACGTCTGCCACAGTCCCGCCCCCGCCCACAGCATCCAATGCCAGTCAGTCACTGGCTCAGGGCAGCCAATCAGACTATGTGTGTGCGCCTGTTCATCGCACATACATAGTCTTTTATGACTGACCAGTCAGCTCACTACTTGTTGTTAGCAGACAGCAAGGAGCCAAGAAAAAAAGTCAATATACCGTTGCATCCTGTAGTGGGTTGGGCTGACTTTAATTTTTTTTCTTGTCAGCGGCGGGGAGGGGGCGCCCCTTATTGACCAGCCGCCACTGGAACTAAACCCTCTAGTGTAGAGACTATAGGTGCATTTAAAATTATTTCCAAAAAGGAATAGTAATGGCTACGTTAAATGTCATCTAGTCAGGCAGGCTCCTGCACTACAAAGTGGCTGACAGAGCCTAAAAGATTGCTGAAATTGCATTGTATTTGGCATGATCAGCTTTATATTTTTTCACTACTTGCCAAATTTCTGTTCTAAAATATTTATTTTAAAGTAGGTAATTTTTCCAATACAAGGTTTGTATTATGCCAAATGGCTCACTAGTCACAAAAGACATCATAAAACATTAAATTTGTTTTTTTTCCCCCCTGTTTTATATTCTCAAGAGCAGCAGGAAACAGTTTAGTACACAGTACTTTTTTTAATATTTACAAAATTCTAAGTTACTTAAAACCAGGTAACATGGTATTGTAGGTTTGTCCAAATAAAGTGCATTGCTTGGGTTTACTTGATATAAATTGCCACGTTACATTTTTATTAAAAAAAATGATATAATAATGTTGATAAATTTCCACTCAAATATAAATTTTATTTGCTACCAGCAAATATGCTTATATATTTTCAAGTTACGTGTGGTTTGCCTTATTATACACTATTCACTTTGGACATGATTTTAACTGACTTCTGGTTAAGTGCATACAAATAGACATTTATTTACTGAAAAAGAAAAAGAAGCCTTGTATACACAGGATGCTATCCAGGGGACTAGAGGACAAAAGTGCTCCAGGCCACTCCATGTTTTAACAGATGAGGGTCAGCACTGAGAGAAGGGAATGTGTTTTCTTTTTGTTGCAGTTAGTGAAATCAGCTGTGCATTGTGTTGTTGTAAATATCACCCCTATGGCTGTGGGGTGACTTGACTGGTCCCACTGGTGTGTCACAGAAACATCTAGCAGGTTTTATTTTGGAGTTAAGGAATCTGGTATTATCTTGCAGGGCAAATTAATTCCTGTCCACCATACAACTATGCTGTATGTGCAGCAATAAACTTTGGCCTAATGGCTAACAACCAACCTAAAATATTGGTGCCAGCTTATACAGAGTAAGCAGAGTACACCTTTAAATTAAGTTAAATTAAATTACGTGTTAACTATTTTCACAATTATACAGTTGGACATTGTAAAGCCCGTGAAAGTGAGAATCCGCTTTTAAAAGTGTTACTAACTTCTTTACGGTAGACAGTGTAATCAGGGAGAGGTAGCTGGACATAAGCGAAACGTAATATGAACTGAAACAAAACGGGTGTTCTGAGGGAGGCATACTGGTATTTATGTGATTCCAATTACACACAATAAAATCCTTATCTATAAAAACACATAACTTTTATTGTACAGCAATTAAACCATCTTAAAAATATATAATTGGATCCACATATAAAACCATACAGAAAAAGGAAGAATTACTGTCCAGTGCAATGGTTCAATTGCGTGTTTCACGGTAACATGCTGCTTCTTCAGATTGCCAAATATGCTTGTGACAGTTAATTCCATACAAAAGGCATATATCTAAAAAATAAAACATATATCAAAATCATACATATATTGATATATGTTTTATTTTTTAGCTATATGAATTGTGTATTGAATTACCTGTCACAAGCATATGTGGCAATCTGAAGAAGCGGCATGTTACCCTGAAACACATAATTGAACCACTGGACAGTAATTCTTCCTTTTTCGGTATGGTTTCATATATGGATCCAATTATATATTTTTAAGAGTTGTTTAATTGCTGTACAATAAAAGTTATGTACTTTTATATATAAGGGTTATTTTGTCTGTAATTGGACAATCGTGTAAACACCAGCAGGCCACCCTTAGAACACCCGTTTTGTTTCTCCTCATATTACTTTTTGCTATTTACTTGGGTTGGTGACCTCCTCGTATATTATCTTCAGGACTCCCAGTGTATGCTAAGGCACCCCATAATTTAGTTAACACATCTTCTTGGGAATAAGCCCTGTTCATTAAAATGTTTGCTTAGGAAGTCCCTGTGTTTCTGTCCTGACACTTTATTCTATCTTTCTTACCCACTTTTAACATCTAATTAATCCAAAGCATCATGGATTTCAATGCTCTCTACTCCATAGGGATACCTAAGTTAGGTACATAGGGCAAAATTAAGGACCTTTTGTGAATGCTGGACAACTTATTTCTGGTTTAATGTCACCTGCTGTAAAAAAAAAGTATTTTTTCAGCTTTTTTTTTTACCCCAGTGCAAGAAGGGGCAAATTGAAGTTTGTTGCACAAGAAGGTACAGCAGCAATTCAAATAAGAAAAAAGGAATTTGCAGACATTATGATATAATTTCAGAGCACACAAATGTGCCCCCATGTCTAATTTTCTAAATACTTATGCTATATGGTTACCTCAAATATTGTGAATGAATTTATACATTAATAGGGCACCATTTTGTTGTTTAATGGATCCTAGCTAATTGTATGGAAGCATGAGAATCTTTGTCTTCAAGACATTAATTAATTTCTTCAGCAGTGAGAAACTACTATTGTGGAAGGACAGTATCAAATTAGAAGCTCTTTGAAGCATAGAGTTTTACTGATGCAGATGTAATTAATCTTTAAAATATCCAGAAAGCATAAGAATAAATGCACCTTTCTACGAGAGGTACCACCATCCTGACCCTCATTAAATGACAGGACATGATAAAGAAACCATGTGTTAGATATTTCTCCCTGTCAGCCAAAACTCAGGCAATAAAGAAAAATAATAATGATTTAAAGTGTATTTTAAAACAATACAAAAAAATCCCCAATCAGCGTTTATTAATGCATATCAAATATTACAGTACCAGTGGTACTTTAGCTTAACCTTACTGGATAGTAGTGGTCTTTAAAAATAGACATAACTTCCAAAAGTACTAGACTTCTGTCATTTTAATACATTGCAGAAAATACAGTAAAGAATATGGTTCAATATATAGGTCTACATTATTACCTGATCCTTCCCCACTGGCTTCCTCAGGAAGTTCCTGTAAAGTCAGTTTCCATTCCAGAGGAGCATCACAGGGTGTAACAATAACAGACAGAGGTGTATTATCTTCCTCCACTACAAAGAAGTACCTGAAACATTAACATTTGATGTGTTAATCACTATATTTACAAAGCATAACTCACAAAATAAAGTTCCTTGGGTTAAACTAAAATACATGTTCCTAAAATTGTATATGGGGGGGGGGGTATACTATTTTATAGGGGGGCATGGCCACAGCATCTACAAGAACGCGTTGGACAAACCCATATATAAAACAGTTAACTGCACTGACATAAACAAGAGTGAGGAGTTCATTCCAATACATTGCTTAGACTAAGTCTCCTTGGGAGCAGGATACAAAGGCAGAGCATCCAATGCCCATCCTTGAACTGTGCTTTCCTATCTTCAGAATATCTTCCTAATGGAGCAATCAATGTAAATTAAAGTCAATAGGGTGGTGCAGCATGATTGTTAAATACAATATTTGGTGGGAAGTGATGCAAAGCTGGACAAATAATTCAGTGTGTACTGAGTCAATTGCTTAGTGGACACTGTTAACATCATGATTTTGGATGTTTACCAATGGTCAGGAATGCGGATTGTGTACAAGCCCTTAACAAAAGACTGGAACCTTGCAATATGCTACTGTTTAATAGAAAACAACACATATAAATGTAGACACCCATATATGAAATTTTATTTGCACAAAATCACATATAAAGTACCTTTTAGGATTGTCTCTGAACAGGTAGCCACCAATCTCTGCTCCATCGGGTATTATGGATGAATCATGGAAAACTGATTTCTCTTTAATCTGCATTTGGAACAGTTCTTCATCTCTAGTCGGAAGTTTCTGGGATTTCAAGCAGACTGGTAGTAGAACCAATACCGTGTACCAATGTGAAAACATCCTGTACAAGAAAAAATACATTACAATAAGATTATACAATACGGACTCATGCATTTTGAATTAAGCATATGCATAATAAATGACAAAATTGACATATAGAGATACAATAGTATAGAGAAAACATAGAGCAGTATGTCTGTTCTCTTTCTGAACTGCTATTTTATTTATTTATTTTTCTAAAGTCGTTAGTTCAACTAAGTACAGGAATACACAAGCAATTTATAGCTCAATCACACCTTTAAAATCACTAGCAATTATCTGCAAGTGATCAATCACTAAAGGGATGGAACAAATAGCTTCCTCTTGTATAAACTACACAAGTAGCATGTAGTAGCTATTAATATCACATGAATGCACAGTACTTCAATTGTATACGACTGATTGCATCCTGAATTCTAAAGGATATTCCAGGCTTAATGGATCTGCTTAGTGCAAATGCCTATGCTAAAGCTGCATATCTTTTGCACATATTATTATTATTACTATATTTTTATCCTTATACAGGACTTATATAGCGTCAACAGTTTGCTCAGAGCTTTACAGCATGAGCATCTGATAAAACCACTAGTATTGAGATGTCTGATTGCCATCTTATGTCTATGCCTATTTGGATACCTCAAATACTGAGTGCAGACAAGGTTGACACTACGTGACCTGGCTGTAACTTAAGAACCTCATGACTGCTGCTTGAGTACCAGCAGCTTCTTGCACCCTTGGGCTACATGGATTTAAGCAGGCAGTCTGCACAGATCCAGTTTGGCAAAGACATTAATAAGAATATACATAATACTAATTTGTCTGGGTCTAATTCAGACAAAAGCTCAGATGACAGTTATTCAAACACACTCATATCCCCTTTCATTATACTAGGAATCTAAGAGGACTGTTGTACCAGTCATTGATGAAAGCAGGTGGTTATCCCTTTACCAATGTCCCAGTAACTTCTAATTTATCTACCATTGCTACTCTGATCACTCAAAACTAAGAGACTCTAAGGCTGAGTTCACACTATCCGACACAAAAACAGTCAGACTTTTGATTCTACTTTGCCCTGCAACATCAGTCCTACGTCTGTCCTACTTTGGTCCTACTTCCATCCGACTTGAATGAACAAGATAAGATTTTGCTCCGACTTTGAGATAGTGACTTGTCCTTTGACCAATCAAAACAATCCCAGTGTGAGATAAATTCCTTTTACTGCTGCTGTAATCACCAAGTCAGATGTCACAAGTCGGATGGTTAGAACAAGGATCCGACTTCGATCCTACTTCAGTGATATTCAATGGGCTGAAGTAGGACCAAAGTAGTACAGAAACCTTTTTCAAAGTCGGACCGACTTGTATCGGACCAGTTAAGACGACTCTCATAGGTAAAGATTGATTTGGTGACGTAATGCGACTTGTGCTCACAATGTCCAATGTCGGTCCCTTTGTCGGACAAGTGTGAACCCAGCCTAAATCTGATCCTGCTCAAAATGAGCTGTATAAATGACCTTATAATCATAAACCAAAAAGAAGTCAGGAAAAGTGATATACAATTTTAGTGACCACCAGCACTACCAGATAATTATCAACATCAAATATTTGTCAGTGACTTTACAGCAAAAGAGGGTTTAAAATAAAGAATGCCAGAGGCACTGTGGTTTGGCTGAGTTCGGATGATAGTGATAGAGATGAGTATGGCAATCAAAGACTTTGTCTGGGCATAAAGTGTGTCCTGGATTCCTCTAGTTAGGCTTGCAGATGGGTATTAGGTAACGTGCTTCTGTGCTCTCAGGAGAGGCTAGGACACCTGCATGTCAACATGTGAACACCCTCTAGGTACCACCTCATATAATATGCTATGGAAGTATTACAGTGAAGCACTATGCCCATCAGCAAAAATTTGCAAATCTCCACCTCAAGTTGACTGGTATGAGGCAGGTCAAACCTTAGGAGATCACTTTGGTAATCTCTATTTGGGATATATTTGTTCTTTATCCAAAGCCATTTTTTGAAACAGATAGATCGGTAAGGGATAGAACATATGTCAGGTTTTTATTGGTGTCTGTGTCCCCATTGGAGAGATTAATCTTCCTCACTTGGACCGGAAAACCATTTTGAGCCGTCACTAGACCAAGGACAGAGGTGAAATCTTCCAATAGGGCCACTTGTTCCTATGCAACTGTCAAAGAAGGGAAGTAGTAAAAGTAGAAAATCCCTTTAGTTATTTCATGCCAACTAATAACCTATACAGTAGATTCTGTAGAGAAGTATTTCATTCTGTCGATTTATTCCTAATACACACTCATGACAACCCTTTCACACTTTAACATAACAAGCAGTTGGACCTTAACCACTTTCTTTTTGGTAGTATTTGATCACCTCTGTAGTTTTTATTTTTTGCGTTATAAACAAAAAAAGAGAGACAATTTTGGAAAAAAAAAACAATATTTTTTACTTTTTGCCATAATATATATCCCAAAAAAATGTAAAAAAAATGTATTTCTCAGTTTAGGCCGATATGTATTCTCCTACATATTTTTAGTAAAAAATCCCAATAAGCATATATTGATTGCACAAAAGTTATGGCGTCTACAAAATAGGGAATAGATTTATGGTATTTTTATTATTTTTTTACTAGTAATGGCGGTGATCAGCAATTTTTAGTAGGACTGCAACATTGCGGCAGACAGATCGGACACTTTTGACACTTTTTTAGGACCAGTGACATTTATACAGCGATCAGAGCTAAAAATAGCCACTGATTACTGTATAAATGTCATTTTCAGGGAAGGGGTTAACACCAGGGGGTGATCAAGGGGTTAAGTCTTCCCTAGGGAGGTGTTTCTAACTGTGGGGGGAGTGGAATGACTGGGAGTAGAGAGAGAACGCTGTTCCTGATCACTAGGAACAGCAGATCTTGCTCCACTTCCCTGCAGAACAGGGATCTCGGGTCACGGGGATCGTGGGTGGCCAGCGGACATCGCAGCCACCGGCCAGGCGCATGAGCTCCGGGCACGCCCACAAACCCCGTTCCATTGACTGACGTACAGCGGGAACGCGCCGAACTGCCGCAGTAAAATGACGAGTGGTTAAAGGAGAAGTTCACATGTGGGAAAATGTTTTGTGTTCCACCCGTTAATTGGGTGGAACATGTGACATGTTCCCACGGCTGCAGCCGTTACCTGACCTGCTGCCTCTAGTGACAGTGAGCTGGGGATTTTCTCCCCGAACTTGCTGTCAAATCTTTTGTACAAACACGGCTGTATGGGGCTCTGCTGACTTGCCAGAGTTCTGTGAATTAATGAACTACAAGTGCCAACAGCCTTTGTGGCTGTGGGCTTGTAGTTCTCAATGAACTACCAGGGTGCTGTTGAGTGCTCTTGGTAATTCATTGTTTCTTCCTGTCAGAGTGTAACTGCCTGCTCCTACGAGGCACGATCTGCTGATCATGGGTACAATGCTTTGCAGGCTCCTAGTAAAAAAAAAATAATAAATGCACTTTTTTTTACCTGTAAAAAGATGAACTTGTCCTTTAAAGTGAATCTAAAGCATTTTCTTTTAGAGCAAATTCACACTTATCACTGCAAGGACACACAGAAAACAATTGTGTCCCATTCACACTGCAAAGCAGCCCGGAACTGCGCTGCAACATGCTGTGCTAAAATGCAGCACTATAGAGACATGGGTGGCACTGTACAGTACCATGAATGAAGTGTACTTTTGTAAACTAAAGTTTGCATGAAAACAAAAAAAGGAGAGCTGTGTGTTATGCTGAATTGCGCACCACGCTGCCCACTATCACAGTTGGGAATGGACAGCTACCAGAGAGGTAAAGCTCTCCGGCAGTTAACCCTTCTAGTGTGAACCCGCCCTTAAATAAGATTAGTGCTCTGGGGGGATTTACCCTTTCAATCTGACCTGGTGACCATAGTCACTAGGAGAGAAAACTATCATAAATCAAAAATTGAGTTGTCAATTAAACAGGAATAGCGGGGAGTCCTTCCAATAGTGACATGAGTTCTGGTGTCAACTCCTTAGTTTGGAGAGACTTCCTTCTTACTTCCCATAGGGGTTGATTTACTAAAGGCAAATAGACTGTGCACTTTACAAAGTGCAGTTTCACTCTGTAAGAGCAGTTGCTCCAGAGCTTAGTAAATGAGTTATTTTGCAAAGAATATCAGTGTAGTGTAGGGTTTCTCAACCAGGGTTCCGTGGAACCCTAGAGTTCCTCCAAAGGTTGCTAGGGGTTCCTTGAGCAATGATCAATTTCTACCTCTCAGATAAATTCCCAATGTTATCATTGATCTTTTTAGCTATTTGTAAGAGGGTAATTCTTCCCAGTGACCACAAGTGTAAGGAGCATTTTTCTTATTGACCATCACATCAATGTCTCATGAGTTGTACATTTTTAATTTTAGCAGGGGTTCCCCGAGACCGGAGAATTATTTCAAGGGTTCCCCTGTGTTGAAAAGGTTGAGAAAGGCTGATGTAGTGGATAGCACTTTCGCCTGGCAGCAAAAGGGTGGCTGGTTCAAATCTCAACCACGACAATACCTGCCTGGAGTTTGCATGTTCTCCATGTGCCTGCGTGGGTTTCCTCCAACACTTCAAAGACATGCTGGTAGGTTAATTGGATCCTGTCTAAATTGGCCCTAGTATATGTAGGAATGTGAGTTAGGGACCTTAGATTGTAAGCTCCTTGGGGGTAGGGACTGATGTGAATGTACAATATAGCGCTATATAAGTACTTGAAATAAATAAATAAAATATCCAATCACATGCAAGGAAAATAGAAAAAACAGCATTTTTGCTTGCACATGATTGGATGATGGAAGTCAGCAGAGCTTCTGATCATGTGCTAAGCTCTAGTCTAGAGCAACTGCTCTTGCAGAGTGCAACTGCATCTTGCAAAGGGCACAGTCTATTTGCCTTTAGTAAATCAACCCCCCTGTGTCTATAGAATAGAAAGTGAAGGTGATTCTTCTCCCCGAAGGTATGCAAATAGAAAAGAAAAAACATACCTGTCAGGGTTTTAACCATTCCCAGATCTATCCAAAACTGAAAAAAAAGTTTTGACTTTATATATTTTTTCTGCTCTGTACTGGAAAACAAACTACATCTACATCTTGCGAAATCCACAACAATCAACCAGATGTAAGCTTCTATTTTCATTTAATTAAAATAAAAAAAGAGCTAAAATATTTGAACATGGGATGTCTTGTGGTCCTCCTTGCTTATCACCAAAAGAAGCTTACATATTCCACTTTGCTAGAAGCTAGTGGATCTTAACACTTTGGTAGGCCAATGGGCGCTGCCCATTAAAATAAGCCGTAAGATTTGTCGACACAATCAATTGTGTCATATTATTTAAAAGATGAAAGGATGCTTTCCCCTTATTATTTCAGCTCTGAACGGAATGAAAATGGAAGCAGGTCATTTGTACTGTGGGAATATTTTAAGAGATAGATGAAGCAAAGCAAAGCTAATCCACTCACTCTTACTGTTCCTTTTAAATAATCAAAGACATATTTCAAGTACTGAAGCAGAACTGCATGACCGTAATAAAGCTTTCTCTTGTCATGTTGAAGTGACTCGTGATATTTCGTATAAAAATGTAAAACTATGAGATTCCGCTATGGTGTTCTTCATAGGTCTTTCTTTCCGAGGAGCGCCCTCTGCAATGTCATATGTCCTTAAAGTTAGCTTCTATATGACAGCGTTCCATAATCTTCTTTCATAGGGGAGGACTAATTAATAGAATGAAGAAAAACACTCAGCGTCTGTCTGGTCATTATGCATTAGGAATTTTCTCTCAGTTTTTGATCCGGATTAAATAAAGGAGGAGAACTAGAGAGAAGATTTAATCAGTTCTCATCTACAAAACACAAAATTACAACTGACATGCCAGAACACACAAAATGTAATCAAAGTTCTTATTTTTTCTGTTTTTTAAATGCCATTTTTTAAAATACAATGTAAAAAAAATTTACATACAGAGATATATGAAATGTTTTGGCTTTGTAAGAACATGGATTAGCAGAATATAACAAATTATAGTTATATAGATCTATTTTTTTCTGCATTTATATGCCTAAAATATGTAATAAAGTAGGTACGCTTTAAATCCTTAGGATATGTGGAGAATATGCCCGCATATCTATACGCAAATTAGAAAACCAAAACCCTCTGGTGGGACTTTAAAGGGCATAGACTCCACTAAAAAGTAGGTCAAAAGTATTATAAAAATTCATAGTTTATTACAAAAATTACAATTAGGAAAAAAGGAAGAAAGGGGGAAGGGTGGGGTGGAGTACACAGGACCCAATGTACAAAAACAATAATACATTAAAATGCAACAAGTACATATAGCAGAAGCACTTATTTACTGCACTGCTGTGTAATTGAAGTGCAACCCAACGCGTTTCAAGATCAAGCGTTGTTCCTCTTCATCAGGGAAAAAGTGGTGGTATTACTCATAAATATCTACATACATATTTTTAATAATGGACATTTGCATGACAATTAATCGTGGAAATACACTCTGCCTCATCTAATTAGTTTCTCCATAAAACTATTTATAGGTTTTTTTTTGTTCTCTCAGAATAAAGGCTAATAAAACAGCAGATTAAGCAACTCATAAATAGTTTTCAATCTATATTTATTGTTAATGAAAGAGAAAGAAAATGAAAAGGAACCCGTTGTGATGGCTTTTACCTGGCCCAGACAAGGCTACCATTGCCCATTCCAACAGTGCTATTCCTGATGGAGGCATTTTACTATCCATCATGCTGTAGCATGCTTTGTTGCAGAAATACCAATGGTGGCCTCCAACACTGGGAGCTTTGCTTATGACAGGTAAGGGCCATTCTAAAAAAAAAAATTACTTTATAAAGGCCACTTACGTAATCCAGTAGTGCCCTTTATATTTAATATATAAGGATCAGGCACTGATTCGTCAGTATTTATTTCAGGTACTTATATAGCGCTGTCAATTTACACAGCGCTTTACACATATATATTATACATTCACATCAGTCCCTATCCTCAAAGAGCTTACAATCTAAGGTCCCTAACTCACATTCATACACACACATACTAGGGCCAATTTAAACAGGATCTTATTTACCTACCAGCATGTCTTTGGAGTGAGGGAGGAAACTGGAGTACCCAGAGGAAACCCATGCAGGCACAGGGAGAACATGAAGGCAGGTAGTGTCATGGTTGGGATTTGAACCAGCGACCCTTTTGCTGCCAGGCAAAAGTGCTATCCACTACACCACTGTGCCGCCCTAAGATAGAGATGAGGAGCCAGCAATGCTGGCAGGAGACTGTGACCTAGAACTTCATGGCACTCAGTTGGCTGGTACTGTCTTGCCTATGCCTTATATTGGCACAGCTTATATTAATAGATATTACTGGAACACAATCAATAGAGCTCACTGCGTTACAATCATATCCTATGCTTTGCACTCAGTTATTTTCTTTTGTGTTGCAATACTGTAAGCTCAGCAGTCTTCACTGCCTAGCACATACTAAGAGAGTTTGGTCACAAAAAAACAAGAACTATTGAAGGGATCAGCTTACATAATAAAAGAAAGCCAAAGCACTATAATCCTTTTTATGGGTTCCTTTTGTATTTCTCCATAAATTTAAAGGATCCAGTATTCCTTTTTGCACGCCTATTCATCTGCAGTTAAATTCAGTATTTTGAAAGATGCCAAAGCCATTGCTCCAATAATAAAATTCTAATGAAATTAAAGTTAACAAAATTATCCTCACGGCCTTGATCTGGATAAAACATTCACCTCAACGCTATACTGTCATCAAGTTAAAGAGTCATGATTGTGATTTACTGCCTCCAATTAATCTGGTATAGTTAAAACAATGCATCTGGAACAGATAAAATCCAGTGCATAATTACAGGGAGCGAAAGACCATGATTGGAAGTTAGCGAGCAGAATTTAAGGAACGTTGTGTTCATTTTTGCTGGCACAAGCATGCGTGTGGGTCACGATTAAGTATGCATTTTGTCAGACATATTATATTCTAATCTTAAAGATTTATACTGTTGGGCTGCTTGTTTCTAGAGAAATTAAAAAGCTCATTTTACTGCCACTACTACAGGAAAATAATTAAATGTTTTCATTTTAGAAAAAAAAGATTCTATTTTTTAAAGCCAAGCTCTAGACAGTTTTTTTAGAGTGCCAAATAGTTAGAACATCTATTAGAATCAGGGGCGTAACTACAGATCATGGGACCCCATAGTAAAATTTTGATCATTGACTGTCATTGAGCTTGAAGTGGTTGTAAAGGGTGAACATTTTGTACCTTTATGCATATGCATAAGATTAAAAACCTTTAGTGTTCAGTTCTCCCCTCAGCCACCCTAATACTTACCCGAGCCCCATCTCAATCCAGTAATGTGCACGAAAGCAGCGGCTCTCCTGGGTCTCTCCTTCCTCATTGGCTGAGACACAGCAGCGGGAGCCAATCACAATCAAGGAGGGAGCTTGGGGCAGGACTGAGCCACGCTCTATGTGTCTCATAGACACACAGAGATAGCTCAGGAGCGAGCCCGTACACAAGTTGCTTGCTCTGGGGGCACTTGGCAAGGGGGAGGGGCCAGAAGCGCTAGCGGGGGACCCGAGAAGAGGAGGATCGGAGCTGCTCTGCAAATTACCTTTAGAACCACTTTCAAGTGTCAGTATAGCCCACATTTTTATTTAGCCTTTGTCATTTCTGGCATTAAGGTAAAAATGTTTAAGCATTGATTTTGCCCCTCACCCCCCTAATACTTACCTGAGCCCTCATTCGATCCAGTGTTGTGCACATCTTCTCTCCCCTCACATCAGGGTCTCACTGGCTTTGGTGGGGCCCTGGGAGCCATTCACTCCCAGTGCTATCAATCAAAGCCAGTGACGTGGGAGCGGCCGAGTCCTGCTGTCTGTGTCAATGTACGCACAAGTGCCCCCCGTGGGAAGCAGCTTCCAGTAGGGGCACTACATGGAGACGAGGAGCCAGCAGCGCTGACAGGGGATCCGAGAAGAAGAGGATCAGGGCTGCTCTGTGCAATTCCACAGAGCAGGTAAGTATAGAGATGTTTGTTATTAAAAAAAATAATAAAAATAAATGTAATTTTAAATGCTATAATGTTAGTAGATGAACAACTATTGATTTGTGCTTCTCCCAGCAGAGAGACTGGTGTGTATAATTACTACTCTTTTACAAGCGGCGATCCTAGCTGTGCCAGCAGAGTCAGTTTAAGGGGTCTATTAATAAAACGTTTGCTGCGTGAATATCTGAACAGGCTTAATCCTAGTAATGCGTCTAATATGCTTATTTCCTATAATCATTAACTTGATCTAGTGGCCATATTTTCCTGATTGAGGCATTTGAAGAAAATACTCATTGGGGGAGATTTACTAAAACTGGTTCACACATAATCTGGTGCAGCTGTGCATAGCAAACAGCTTCTAGGTTTTAGCCTAGGTTCACATTGGAGCGATTTGACATGTGAAATCGGCGGCAACTGACGGCAATGGCACCGTCCGAATCGGTGCGTCGCCGCAATTGCGGCACAGCACCGATTTCCAAAAGTAGTTTCTGTTCTTTTGCCGACTTCGGGGAGCGATTTTCATAGACATCTGTACAGCAACCCACACAGATGTCTCTGAAATCACCCCGAAGTCGGGACTGACCTATGGGAATGAAATCGTGCGAGTTTGGCTGAACATGCACAATTTCATTCCCACTGTCAATGTGAATCCAGGCTTATTGTCAAAGCTTAACTGAACAAGCTGAAGTTAGAAGCTGATTGGTTGCTATGCACAGCTCCACCAGATTCTGTGTGTTCCTGTTTTAGTAAATCTCCCCAATCGTGGATACTAGACAATCATAGGAAATAAATATTACAGAGATTACTGGGATTATTCTTGAGGCTGGGTTCACACCTATGTGAATTGGATGCAGCTTACACCACATCCAATTCGCAGGACATTTGAAAACATGTTGTTTTCAATGTGTCTGGTTCACATATGTGCGGTGCATTCGCCCTCCGCCTTTCCCAGATAACCTGTGCGTTTTCTGGGCAGTGTGGTGTGAATTACAGGCACATTCTCTTCAATGGGAACACATCTAATTTGCAGATGTGTTCCGCATTGAACAGGGATTCTTTTACCCTCCTCTCTACACCTCCCTGGTCAGTTGATGCGCTGTGAGAAAGTAGAGGAGCCGCTGAACACAGAACAGAGCTGGAATTTGCACCGGACAGGTGTGAATCCAGCCTGACAGTTGAGTAAATGCCCAGACATTCGTGCAGCAACATTTTTGTTATAACTAGACACCTTTGCATTAGGTATTCATTTACAGTTGTGGGTAAAGAGTTGAGTTTGAGTGTTGGAAGAGAGGTAATGGTTCATTTTTGAAAGGGTTGATTTAATTGTAACATTGGGAATAGAAAGGGACAGATTTAGGATGGGATTATGTGTTAGGGATATGTGACAGTTTAGGGGTGCATTGGTTCATTTTATTTTCAATGCCCAATCCTTTGCACCCTAATCTGCATTTGATTTTTTGACACCAAAAACTTGCATACCACTTTTTGAAAGTTGCTTCTTTCTCCAATTATGTAAATCCTGTGGGGTCAAGCTTTATTAAAATTTAAGTCATTGTAAAGCCTCACTTTTTTTCCCTATAAAAGAAACAAACATGTTATACAGAGGATTTGCACAGCCTGGATCCTCCCCTTCTCGGGTCCCTCTTCTGTGATCCTGGGCCCTCCCTCCTGTTCAGTGCCCCCACAGCAAGCAGCTTGCTTTGGGGGCATCCAAGCCAAGTTATAGCTTCCCTGTGTCCTTTCAAACATGGAGCCCCAACCTGGCCCCACCCCCTCTCTTTTCTGATTGGCTAGCTGACTTTGATTGGCAGCAACGGCAGCCAATGGCACCACTGCGGTGTCTCAGCCAATCAGGGAGGGAGAATCTCGGATGGCTGTGACAGTCGTGGGCATTGCTAGACAGAGAGGGACCTCAGGTAAGTATTAGAGGGGCTGAGGGGGGCTGCTGCACACAGGAGGCTTTTAGAGTGCATTAAGATAAAAAAACCTTCTGACTTTACAACCCTATTAAGTAACACTAGTTTGTTCCATTAACCTCCCTGTGATTATTTCAGATTTTTGGTGCTGAAAGCGGTACGATTATTTTGCATGGAAATTTGGCGTTTTATATTGTAGTCCTGTAATTATTAGGAATAACTCACTTAAATCTGTCCAAACAAGAGTCTAGTAGACATCCCGGGTATGATAAAGTTTGAAACATGAAACCATACATTATAATATAATAAATAACTATAAATAATTATCAAAAATAATAACGTAATAGTAATAACATTTATTCAATAATGTAATCAAGTCAAAAACACTGAAATTTGCTCAGTTGCAGAATTGTCGCTGTCGTCACTTTCAGTGTCTGAAGATAAATTTCCCCAAAAATCAGTATCACTCAATTCTGCAAATGATTCTTATTTACTATCGGTGTTTTCTAGCTGGTCAAAAACCCCTTTTGACGTAAAGGGACACTTTTTGGATGCTATGGACATTCTCAAGTTTCCAGGCAGAAAGAATGACATTTATAATATAAAGGTGCATGCAGGGCACTGGGCAAAGCACTAGGGACAAAGGGGATGTGAAATTATTTCATACAGTAATGTAATCTATAAGATTACAGTGTACTGTATGTAATGTGTGTGTTTCACTTTTTGAATTTCCCGGCGGTCTCCGTCCCCGTGCGACACTCGCAGGGAACGGAGCCCGGCACACAGACGAATTGGGCAGAGGACACAGCCTGCAGACACAGCGGGGGACATCGCTGGATCCAGGGGACAAGGTGAGTAACCCAGCCTGGATCCAGCGATGCAATCCTGAGTGTGGCTCGGGGTTACCGCTAATGGTACTGAAATTCCACCCCGAGCCACACTCGGGATTACCGCCAGGGAGGTTAAAGCTTGTTTACTGTACTTCCATGGGTATGTTCCTTCTAAACCCTTGGCTGGCTGCACACCACTACTAAAATATAACTTAAAACTTGTAAGTGTAAGATCTAGCCTCATGGTTTGCTGTGAACTAAGGCCAAGGTTCTTATGTCTTGCACTGTCAAAAGCTAACAAATGAAACAGAGCCGTATGCAAGTGCCAAGAATGATTGTATGTTTTAGGCCATATCTCTGCTCTAAACCAGCAGTCATGGGCACAAAGCTGGGGCAAGGGCATAAGGGCCATAACTGGAAAATGTACCCACTGTTTTCTACACTGCTGTGCATTTTCTGCAGATGATTTTTATTGCCCTGTCATTGAGTTGGTTGATTGTTCACAGGAAAACACGAAAACACTGCAGTCAACTTTTAAGAACAGTTTTGCTCAAAAGGCCTGCCAAGCAGGATGTATTTAATCATGATTAGGCAACAAAAAACTGTTAGTTCTGACATCATTGTTTAAAGGATAAACAACAAGAGCCACAGTTATATCTGGCACCTCAATCATATTCAAATAACAATCATCCTCAGGACAGCTACTGCCTAAGACAATAGCTAATGGCAGCCCCTACCAACATTTGCACCCTTGTTGGTAAGCCCCATCCTCCAGTACTAAGTCCTAACCAATATGGTCTTGGCTGTTGTATGCAATAAGGTCACTAAGTAAACAGTACCATGATGCAGATTTTGCATCTCATTCCTGTCTATAGCAACAGCAAGCATCTAGAACCCCACGAGGTATGGAGAGGACTTTCACTCATGGCTCCTCCAAAGAACATTACCTGAGACAAAGTTCTTACTCTGTTTTATTATGGAAATGGTCTGACTACACACAACCTCTGCATTTGAAATGCCAATGTAGGTTCAGGTACACTATATTGTCAAAAGTATTGTGACACCTACCTTTACATGTACATGAACTTTAATGGCATCCCAGTCTTAGTCGGTTCAATATTGAGTTGGCCCACCCTTTGCAGCTATAACAGCTTCAACTCTTCTGGGAAGGCTGTCCACAAGGTTTAGGAGTGTGTCTATGGGAATGTTTGACCATTCAACGAAAAGGCCTGGCTCGCAGTCTCTGCTCTAATTCATCCCAAATGTGTTCTATCGGGTTGAGGTCAGGACTCTGTACAGGCCAGTCAAGTTCCTCCACACCAAACTCACTCATTCATGTCTTTACGGTCCTTGCTTTGTGCACTGGTGAGCAGTCATGTTGGAACAGGAAGGGGCCATCCCCAAACTGTTCCCACAAAGTTGGGAGCATGAAATTGTCCAAAATGTCTTTGTATGCTGAGGCCTGTGCGTTCCTTTCACTGGAACTAAGGGGCCAAGTCCAATCCCTGAAAAACAACCCCACATCATAACCCCCCTCCACCAAATGATTTGGACCAGTGCACAAAGCAAGGTCCAAAATGACATGGATGAGCGAGTTTGGGGTGGAGGAACTTGTCCTGATCTCAACCCAACAGAGCATCTTTGGAATGAATTAGAGCAGAGACTGCACACCAGGCCTTCTCGTCCAACATCAGTGCTTGACCTCACAAATGCGCTTCTGGAAGAAGGGTCAAACATTCTCATAGACACACTCCTAAACCTTGTGGACAGCCTTCCCAGAAGAGTTAAAGCTGTTATAGCTGTAAAGGGTGGGCCAACTCAAAATTGAACCCTACGGACTAAGACTGGGATGCCATTAAAGTTAATGTCCGTGTAAAGGCAGGCGCCCCAATACTTTTGACAATATAGTGTATGTATTTGCTTCTAAGCATTCAGACCAGATATATGAAATGTTATCAAGCACATTCAAACTTTTCTTAATCAATGAACATGTTTTGAACACGCAGAAGTTTTATTTCTTAAAGCTGATTCTCACACTTTTTCAGTGGATGGTAATTTAGCTATCTTGGTATTAAAAATACATTATTTGTGCTCCTTTTTAGCCCATATTTCTCATCAACAGGAACTACAATAGTGTATTTCAGGACTGATTGTGAAGTTTAGTATTCTACAAAAACTCCTTTATTTTAAAAGATGTAACACCCTTTCATCTCACAAAGGCAATTGATATGAAAGCCACTAGGCAACTACTTTCATGTAAGAACTTAAAAGACAACAAGAATTTTGTTACCATAGTTCACAATGCCTTTCACAATGATTTACTAACGTGGGGGGAAAAAAACAAGACAACTATCCACACTTGGAATATAAATACATAGACAAGTAACTGACTTATTATCAAAAGTCACAAATCTATATCAGTGTATAAATACACAATAGAAAAACTGATAATTGTTATTAGTTTACATGGCTCCTAAACAGATTGCAATGGACTTGCAAAGTGGACAATAGTTCATTTAATGTGCTTTGTCATGTACAGTTTTTCTAAGGTTGTAAATCTAGTGATGCTGTGATACACATAATTAAAATGAACCTAGTTTCACAGTGTAGGTGCACTTTAAAATATACTGAGGCATTAGGGGGGTGAATAGAATGCACTTACTTTCTGATGAGGTAAGTGCTCACTCTGCAGAGCTGTTGTAGGTCCTGTTACCTAATGTGGGATTTAAGTCAGGGGTAACTCCTAAGCCCTTTACCCCCCCTTCTTTTTTGCCTCTCTTCTCTCCCCTTCCTTGTTTTCCTCTCCTGGGGGTTATGGTTGTCGGTAACTCATATTTTTACCCCCCTCTGTCCCTTTTTTTAGACTTTCAAGTGTCTGCAGTTCCACACCTTGGTAGTTCTTGCTCCCACTATCAGCCTTTCTCAAACTTTTCAACACAGAGGAACCCTTGAAACAATTCTCCGGTCTCGGGGAACCCCTGTTAAAAATTGAAAATCTACAACTCATGAGACATTGATGTGATGGTCAATGGGAAAAATGCTCCTTACATTTGTGGTCATTGGGAAGAAATACCTCCTTACAGATAACTAAAAAGATCAATGATGTCATTGGGTATTTATCTGAGAGGTAGAAATTGCTCATTGCTCAAGGAACCCCTAGCAACCTCTGGAGGAACGCTAGGGTTCCACAGAACTCTGGTTGAGAAACCCTGCACTAAATGTTAGCGCGACTGTAGTTGCTATAGATCTACTTCTGTATCTGTTTGTTAATGACATATGCTGAACAATATCAAACACCTTCTACTTCTTCAGTGCTTGAATCCTCTGTATGCGTTCTTCCGAGGTCATACATAGATAACGAATAAAATTTGATGAAAGAGAAAAATTACATCTGGAACCTCACAGGTTGCTAGAGGCAACACTTCCAATTTTCATTCAGTTTTTATATATAAAATAAAAGTACTGAAGCAGGTCATATACAGGCCATTCCTGACAATTCCCACCTTGACCACACACATAGGATATGCGACTATACATTGGAAGGGTCAAAAGGTGAATGCACATGGAGGACAATAGTGGTCATTTGTAGGCAGTAATTCTGGTCCTTTATGAGGAAAACAGCCCTTTGCAATGACCAATGCAGCAGATAATGGTCACATCAGTCTTGTTGATTGCCAGGAAATTAGCCATCATAGAACAAATAATTCACTTTGATAGTACTAATTTTGGTGATAAATTTGCAGCATGTGTATCCAAAAATACACCGATCATATATTTAGAGTATGAACTTGTAAGATCTAAGATGTATCCTTATTCTTAGCAATAAATGCCATGGGTGAGGCATAAGTATAACTAAAGGCCAAACTGTTTTTTTCAGGTTAGGACAGATGGGTTAGAACACTCATAAGATTATTTGTCCTGTTTACCATTTTCATTGAAAGTGAAAGAAAATCCCACATTTTGGGTTGTCCCCAAAACATAAATAGTTGGGATATTTTCCGATGGGGACACTAGTTCTGATGACCTTGGTGATAACCAGGGATTGCATCACTTTCCTCTCACTTCACATTTTGACTATGTGATATGATGTGAAGAGAAATCTCTCCAATGTGACAGAGAGGGTTTCTAACCCTCCCTTACTCTATCCAATTTTTAAAAAATTATTTTAGTAATAATAACTAATAGCCTCATTATACATACTGTACATATACACGGGTTATCAATATTCACATCCACTAATTCCCTCCCCAACTTTTAAAGAGAATTTCCCCTTTTAAGTAAAAATAAATATGTTGAGTGTTCTTTTCATTTTAACACAGATAGGTCAGAGCAGTGAGCATTGCCTAATTTAATTTGTATGATAAAGTGTGGGCTGTTAACTTTATCATCATTATTTTAAACAATTCTTGAGAAAACATTATTCTATGAATTACAGTACGGAGGAAATACAAGAGCACTCCTCATTTCTTGTGCAAAAAAGTGCAAAAAAAAAAAAGCACTTGATTATTTTTTCCTTTTTATGTTTACAAAAGTTTTATTCAAAGAGTACAAAACAAGTGGTACAAAAGCCTTTCCTATGATCAAAGTTACAATAAAAGACTTGCAAACAAGTGGATGGCATGAATACAACTGAGATAACAGGTACCGATCATTGACGAATATAAGCTACAACACAAGAACACCTTGACAGTGTATTGATCAGCAGCATATATCTAGATGCCAGACTAGAACCTTTAGTTATCATTGAAATGGGGAAAGGTGGAAGAACTAAATTAAACTCCAATAACCAAGTCTCTCAACTTCAAAATCATAGATTTTATTGCCTGTATAATGCTAATGGTCTAAGGGTCGCCTATTATTTTGCTATGTTCAAACCATGGGGCCCACTTTTTTTCATAGTATGGAAGAGAGTGATAGAGGGTATCTTTTCCATCCTTTGGGTGTATACAAATACCATAGTCCGATCCATCAGTATTACCTTACCTGTTTCGACAGAATAATTTTATCCAACTTGTTTTTATTTTATTTTTTTTTGTTTTTTACACCACCTACTAAGTTCAGATACTTAATTTTTCCTTTTTTTACCTCAAGAAGGGGATCGTGTTTAGTGTAATTCCCATCTTAGGTATACGTCCTACCTTTTCTATGGGAGATAGTGAGAGAAGGTATGATACTTTTTTTCACCCGGGGTACCAAACTTGTATCGTTTTATTATCCGCTGGGAATCTGGTAATCGTAATAT
>BLSH010169284.1:369350-402771 GCA_018402905.1 Glandirana rugosa | reverse complement strand
CTATGGGGATGTTTGACCATTCTTCCAGAAGCGCATGTGTGTGTGTACTGATGATGGACGAGAAGGCCTGGCTTGCAGTCTCCACTCTAATTCATCCCAAAGGTGTTGTTTTGGGGTGCAGGTCAGTCAAGTTCCTCCATCCCAAACTCGCTCATCCGTGTCTTTATGGACCTTGCTTTGTACACTGGTACAAATCATCTGGTGGAGGGGGGGTTATGGTGTGGGGTTGTTTTTCAGGGGTTGGATTGACCTCTTAGTTCCAATGAAGGGCCCTTAGTTCCAGTGAAGGGAACTCTTAAGGCGTCAACATACCAAGACATTCTAGACAATTTCATGCTCCCAACTTTGTGGGAACAGTTTGGGGGTGGCCCCTTCCTGTTCCAACATGACTGCGCACCAGTGCACAAAGCAAGGTCCATAAAGACATGGATGAGTGTGTTTGGGGTGGAGGAACTTGACTGACCTCAACCCGATAGAACACCATTGGAATAAATTAGAGCGGAGACTGCAAGCCAGGTCTTCTCATCCCCATCAGTGCCTGACCTCACAAATGCGCTTCTGGAAGAATGGTCAAATATTTCCATAGACACCCTCCTAAACCTTGTGGACAGCCTTCCCAGAAGAGTTGAAGCTGTTATAGCTGCAAAGGGTAGGCCAACTCAATATTGAACCCTATGGACTAAGACTGGGATGCTATTTAAGTTCATGTGCGTGTAAAGGCAGGTGTCACAATACCTTTGGTAATATAGTGTATGTTCATCATGTCAGTCAATCCTGAATTGTATTGTCCAGAGTGCACAGTATATATTGTATTGTTTCTCTTAATTTTAAGGGGTTTTCCATTTTCACTGAAAAGGCAGAAATCCCGATCAATCCAGTAGACATGTGTATTAGGGTGAGGTGGGCTTTCACCTTCATTTTTGTTTAATGGCTATTCTTTCCGAAATAAACAGGGATGATATCTAAAGACAGAATAACACCTAATCTAACCCTACTGAGACTCATACATACAGTGTCTGATTCAAAAGTGGAGATCAAAGGAAAAAGTGACAAGGAATTTTCAATTTTTTTGATTTTAAGAGCCAAATTCTAGCCATTTTTCAGTTTTGGTTAGAGTAAGGAAAGGCGTGTAATCTCTTTTAGGTTTTTATTACCATTTGGATCCCTACTGGGAGATTTTTCTGTGTTCTTAATAGTGAGACAAGAAATGAAGACAAGCCTCTGGAACTGGGGCACAACAGCAATATAAAAACATTTTTTAGCAAAGGGTGTGCCACATCATATCTGGGAGAAACAGTAAGGGGAGGGCTCCTCAATGAGTACACAAAAGGCAGTAAAAATCCAACAGATGTTATAACTCTCCCCTACTCCAAAACAAAAAAATAGGAAAACTATTGCTGGCCATGGACGGATCAAAAATTGTCTGCTTCAGCAAGGAGAGGCCAAATTTGGATCCATCTATGGCCGTTCCCGCTTGAGAGAAGTCGGTCTAATGATCAGGTTCTTGGGAACAGAAATGTTGGGAAAAATGTTGGATCAGTCTGTTGGCTGATCAAAAAAAGCAAGCCATTAGGGCAAACTTAAGAAAATGTTGCCTGAAGTCTGCAATAATTGTAATAATGCTAACAAATTTTATAGTCACTTCATTTTCCACACCACTACATTTGTAAGTAAGCAGACTGGTGGAGCCAGCTGATTGCTCTATGATGGAGCCACCTGATTGCTCTTATTTCATTTAATAAAATGGAGTCCCTGAGAGACTTTAGAAACCATTAGGTGATTTAACTCTACAGAATGCACCCAAAATTTTGAGAGGGATGACCCTTACCCCTAGTAATGAATACCGTAATTTTTTTAGACTGTAAAACCCATTACGTTGATTGGAAGTTGCAGATTACTATATAATTGAAGCTGAACTCTAGGCAGATAAAAACACACACAGGAGGGTCCATTTTCTACAGACTTTTCATTTTGCATGGGAATTTTTACTTTGCAAAGAATTCTCCCTTAGCTTAGTGACTGTGGTTAAAATTCATTTTGCAAAGAATGCCCAATCACATGCAAGGAACAAAAAAAGTAGTTTTGCTGGCACATGATTGGATGATGGACGTCAGAGATCTTCACCTCATTCACTGAACTAAGGTAAAATTACCTTGCAAAGTCAACAGCCTATTTGCCTTTAGTAAGTCAACCTCATTAACCACTTCAGATCCGCACTATAGCCGATTGACGGCTACAACGCGGATCTGCTTTGCCGGGAGGCTGTCAATAGACGTCCTCCCCTTCTGCTCGTGCCAGGCGCGCTCTCTTCGCGCACGCTCCACCGCAAGCCATATGACTGTGCCCACGTTTCCACCGGAGACCCGCGATCTGGTCACAGAGAGCCAGAACGGGGAACCGCCGATGTAAACACAGAGGTTCCCCGCTCTCTGAGGGGGGGCATGACAGATCTACTGATCCCTGTGATCGGGATAAGTTAGATCTGTTATGTCCCTGTTAGCCCCACCCCCCCACAGTTAGAACACACACAGGGAACACTTTTAACCTCTTCACTGCCCCCTTAGTGTTACCCCCTTTTCTGCCAATGACATTTATATAGTAATCAGTGGCTAGATCTGATCGCCATCGCCAATGATCTCCATTGCCCAGTGGCACCATTGGCTATTGTTAAAGATGATTTGTCGAAAGGCATCTAGGCAACATCCAAACGATACATGCCTGGTCTCCAGACCCTCTTATCCCGAACCCGGGCACCAGTGACCTCGATAAGATCGTAATTGGTGGAAAGGGATTGGAGCTGAGGAGACACTGTATATGCGGCTTTTAAGTTTTGCTTTTATGGATGGGAAGTCTTGTAAGTGTAACCTGTAAGGGGCCATTTGGGAATAAAAGTTTTTCTATCTGGTACACTATGAGTCCTTTTCCCTTTTGTTTCTCACACATTGGAGCTGTGAAGGAGCGTGGAGGAATCTAGATCACAAAGGAAGTTTGGAATGAACAGATCTGATTAGCTGTGAGGGTTTCAGCTGTGGAAAGGAATGCTCTGAGGGAGTCCTCCTAAGACATTGCTGACAAGCAAAGACCGACCGAAGGCCTATCATTCGCAGAGGTCCGGTAAGTGTAAAGGGATGCGGGGGGGGCGGATTCTACAAACTGATGACCATCTTTTCTACAGAGTGTGGAATGTCCGCTTTGATCAGAGGAACCTTCACAACTAAAAGCTGGACTCAGTATACCTGTACTGGGAGGAACTAATATGCGGATAGTCTAGCATGGACGATCATGTGGAACTCTTTTTTTAGCACTGCTTCACATCGGATAGAACTTTCATATCTTGTTTTATTGTGGTGTTTTTTGAATGTAAGATTACATTACTGTATGAAATCATTTCACATCCCCTTTGTCCCTAGTGCTTTGTCCAGTGCCCTGCATGCACTTTTATATTATATATGCCATTCTTTCTGCCTGGAAACTTGAGAATGTCCATGGCATCTAAAAAGTGTCCCTTTACATCAAAAGCGGTTTTTGATCAGATAGAAAACAGCGATAGTAAATAAGAATCATTTGCACAATTGAGTGATACTGATTTGTGGGGAAATTTATCATCAGACACTGAAAGTGACGACAGCGATAATTCTGCAACTGAGAAAATTTCTGTGTTTTTGATTTGATTCCATTATTGAATACATTTTATTATTATTATATTAATATTTTTGATTATTTATAGTTATTTATTATATTATAATTTATGATTTCATTGTTTCAAACTTTATCATACCCGGGATGTCTACTAGACTCTTCTTTGGACAGGTTTAACCACTTAAGGACCGGAAGAATTTCCCACTTTAGGACCAGAGCACTTTTTGCGATTCACCACTGCGTTGCTTTAACTGACAATAATGCGGTCGTGCGACGTTGTACCCAAACAAAATTTGCGTCCTTTTTTCCCCACAAATAGAGCTTTCTTTTGGTGGTATTTGATCCCCTCTGCGTCATTTCTGATCACCGCTATAAACAAAAAAATAGGGACAATTTTGCAAAAAGAGAAAAACAATATTTTTTACTTTTTCGCTAAAATACAAATCCAAAAAATATATAAAAAAGAACAAATGTATTCATCGGTTTTGGCCGATTTATATTCTTCCTCGTATTTTTGGTAAAAAAAAATCGCAATCGGCGACTATTGATTGGATTGCGCAAAATTTGCCGCATTTACAAACCATGAGAATTAATTTCTGCCGTTTTTACACATTTCTTTTTCAAGTAATGGCGGCGGTCTGTGTTTTTTATCGGGACTGTGATATTGCAGCGGACATGTCGGACATTTTTGACACTTTTTTGGGACCATTGACATTTATACAGCGATCAGAAATTTAAATAGCCACTGATTACTGTATAAATGTCATTGGCAGTGAAGTGGTTAACCTGCAGGGGGATATCTAGGGGTTAACTGTGTTCCCTAGGCATGTTCTAACTGTGGGGGGGGCTGGGCTACCATGGGCATAAGAGATCTAACTGATCCCAATGACAGCGATCAGTAGATCACTTACATGCCACCTGACAGAGCGGGAACCGCCATGTTTACATCGGTGGTTCCCTGTTTTTGTTCTCTGCTAGGCAATCGTGGCTCCCCGGTGGAGATCGAGTCCGCCCGAGCTGCGGCCACACTCCTACAGAGTGTGGCAGGTACGAGAGCCCGCCACCGCTATAGCGCACATGCGAGCCGCCGTTTACAGGAGGCGATTCGCAGGACGCTGCCACTCTGCAGCAGTAAATGTGTGTGAGTCGGTTGGAAACCGGTTAAGTGAGTTATTTCTAAGAATTACAGGCCTACAATATAAAACGCCAAATTTCTATGCGAAAAAATGTACTGCTTTGAGACGCAAAAATCTGACATAGTCATTCCGCCAGGGAGGTTAATACATCTTTTTTTTTTTTCTTTAATGTAAGCAGTGTAAGTACCTGCATTTGACTTAGTATCAGCCACTTGCAGCCCATGTAGAGCAAAGATTAGAGTGGTAGAGGAAAAAACAGCACAAGGAGCAAATCAGTTCATGTGCTGACAAGTGGCATGCTGATAGGAGGAGATAGCTGGGCTACAGAATGGTGAGCTTATCATTGAGCTGCTCCTCCTTCACTGTCCAATCAGAGGTAATGGGCACGTTCATGGCAGCCTGGAAGTTATTATTATACAGGATTTATATAGTGCCAACAGTTTGCGCAGCGCTGTGCAACATAAGGGCAGACAGTACAGTTACAATACAATTCAATACAGGAGGAATCAGAGGGTCATGTTTGTTAGAGTTTACAATCTAGGAGGTATAATAATGCTTGATAGGGCATCATCTAGTGGCTGATAAGAAGCATTGTGCAAAACAGTCCAGACTAAAGCAAAAACTGTTTTTTCTATATAGAGCTGTCAATTTACACAGCTCTTTCCATATATTATACATTCACAACAGTCCCTTACCCTCAAGGAGCTTACAATCTAAGGTTGCTAACTCACATTCATACATACACATACAAGGGCCAATATAGACAGGAGTCAATTAACCTACCAGCATGTCTTTGGAGTGTGGGAGGAAACCGGAGTACCCAGAGGAAACCCACACAGGCACAGGGAGAACATGCAAACTCCAGGCAGGTTTTGCTGTGGTGGGGATCTGAACTGACAACCCTAATGCTGCTAGGTCGAAGTACTACTTAGCCATGGTTTTACCCCCTTCCTGACCAGGCCATTTTTTGCGATACGGCACTGCCTTATTTTAACTGACAATTGTGCGGTCGTGCGACGTTGTACCCAAACAAAATTGACATCCTTTTTTTCCCACAAATAGAGCTTTCGTTTGTGGTTTTTGGCCACCTTTGTGGGTTTTATTTTTTGCGCTACGAACAAAAAAAAGCGACAATTTTGAAAAAAAAAAACAATATTTTTTTCTTTATGCTATAAAACATTTCCAATAAAAAAAATTAAAAAATCCAATGTATTCATAAGTTTAGGCCAATATGTATTCTGCTTTATATTTTTGGTAACAAAAATCCTAGTGTATATTGATTGGTTTGTGCAAAAGTTATAGCATCTACAAACTATGGGTTAGATTTAGGGACTGTATTTACTAGCAATGGCGGCGATCAGCGATTTTTAGCGGGTCTGTGACATTGCGGCGGGCAAATCTGACACTAAGTGACACTTTCTGGGAACCAGTGACACCAATACAGTGATCAGTGCTAAAAAAATGCACTGACACTGTAATAATGACACTGACAGGGAAGGGGTTAACATCAGGGGCAATCAAAGGGTTAAATGTGTTCCCTATGTGCGCTTTCTAACTGTAGGGGGGAGTGCTTTGACTAAAGGAAAACAGAGATCCATGCTTCTGCTTAGCAGAAACATGACATCTCCATTCTCCTTTCTGGCATAACAGTGGTCTGCCTTGTTTACATAGGCAGACTGCCGTTCTGCCTCCCCACGGCAGCCATTGTGGCCACCGAGCCCGCTGATTGGCTCCCACTGTGTCCAACCACAAGAGCCGCCGAGGAGAATCACGTACAGGTACATGATTTTGCGCTGAAGGACTGCCCTGCTGCAGTATATGTACGTGGGGCGGTCCATAATTGGTTAAAGTACTACTAAAGGCAGATCTTTATTTTTCGTTTTGAACAGAGTGGATAAGGGTTGGGTAAACCTGTCAGGTTTTTATTGCTATCTGTGCCCCCTGTTGGGGAGATTCATCCTCTTTATTAGTCCTGTTTACCATTATCAATGGGAGTGAAAGTAAAAGAAAATCCCACATTTTGGGTTGTCCCCAGAACAGAAATAGTATGGATATTTTCCAATGGGGACACAAGCTTTGATGACCCTGGTGAAACCCAGGGATTGCATCACTGTTTGTGACAGGAAATGAAAGGAAATCTCCCCAATGGGAAACAGATTGCAAAAATAAACCTTTACAAGGGTTAAAACCCTCACTCTACCCAAAATGAAAAAAAGCTTTGCCTTTGGCTCTACTGTAATCACTTCCTGACCGGCTAACGCACATTTACTGCAGCAGGTTGGCATCCCTGCGCGAATCACCGCATATATACGGCAGTTCGCACAGCTGCAGTTGCCCGCCGCACGCTGCGGGTCGGGCAGACTTGATGTCCGCTGGCGACCCATGATCGCCTAATACAGAGGCAGAACGGGAAACTGCCAATGTAAACACGGCGGTTCTCCGTTCTGTCAGGGAATATGACAGCGATCTACTGATCCCTGTATTCGGGAACAGTGAGATCTATCATGCCCCGGTCAGCCCGGTCAACCCACAGTTAGAACACAGCGAGGGAACACACTTAACCCCTTGATTGCCCCTGCAGGTTAACCCCTTCCCTGCCAATGACATTTACATAGTAATTAATGGCTGTTTTTAGCTCTGATCGCTGTATAAATGTCAATGGTCCCAAAAAAGTATCAAACGTGTCCAATCTGTCCGCCGCAATATCGCAAGCCCGATAAAAATCACAGATTACCGCCATTACCAGTAAAAAAAAAAAAAAAATTAATAAAAATGACATAAATCTATTCCCATAGTTTGTAGACGTGATAACTTTTGCGCAATCCAATCAATATACGCTCATTGCAATTTTATTTACCAACAATATGTAGAATACATATTGCCCTAAACTGATGAGAACATTTTTTTTTATATATATTTTTTGGATATTTATTATAGCAAAAAGTAAAAAATATTGTTTCTTTTTCAAAAATGATTGTTCATTTTTTGTTTATAGCACAAAAAAAAAAACTGCAGAGATGCAAATACCATCAAAAGAAAGCTCTATTTATGGGAAAAAATGGACATCAATTTCGTTTGGGTACAACATCGCACGACCGCGCAATTGTCAGTTAAAGAGATGCAGTGCCGAATCACAAAAAGTGCTCCGGTCAGGAAGGGGGCAAATCCTTCCGGGGCTGAAGTGGTTAAATATACACTACAAGTTTCAGGTTAGTGAAACGTTGAAATATTGCCTCCCGGGATTGTCATTACTCTCTATGTAGTTACAAGTTCTGCCGTAAAGAATCTTGTTTATAGCACAGTCCTAGAATAAACTACACAGGGGATTTTTAATTTCTTAGCAGCTTGACATTTACTTCCTATTTGTGACAGATTGATTTTAAAGTGCTGCAGATGAAACATTTGAGAGTAAGGCCTTAATCTCAAGCTACCGAGCCATTAAATATTATTGTGTGTAGTTTTTTATGACTAAGAGTTTATCACTTCCATATAGCAAAGAAGAACCATTCAGCTTACATCATACAAAGCAAAGAACACACATCAAACCTCTGTTTTTTTTTTCTTTTGATTGCCAAACGTGAAATACAACTTATAGATCCCCGCGTTGTAGCTCCCTCGATTCTGGCAGATAGGGACATATAGGGGTTGATTTACTAAAGCTTGAAAGTGCAAATTTTGGTGCAGCTCCACACAGAAACCAATCAGCATGAAGGTTTTATTGTCAAAGCTTTATTGAACAAGCTGAGGTTAGAAGCTGATTGGCTAGCATGCACAGCTGCACCCGTTTTTGCACTCTCCAGCTTTAGTAAATCAACCCCATAGTGAATTCATCTATCCCGGGTTGTATCTAGTTTAGAAACATATCCCAGCTGCTCCGAAAATGTATGAAATACAACCGGCGTTGACAAAAAAAATAATTTAAAACATTTTAGGAGCTTACTTTGGTGTAGTCAAACCCACAGAGTGTTCCTTACTTGAACAATTCCTAGTAATGAGCTGTGTGGTCTGGGAAATATCAGCTTATTAAAAGGTTAACAAAAATAAGCACATAGTACAAACCACTGAACATTCTAATTCTGTTTATTTAGCATGCAAAGTACATTTGATCTGTCGGTAATGTCCCATGTCTAATTGGATGAGGCCAGCTCTTCTATTTATACTCATAATAGACAAGCATTACACAAACTACTTACATTTGTTTAATACAGTTCAGTTTACTATTACCATATATTAAATATATATACATAATATAATATTATTGTACATAATATAATTGGGTACTAACATTTATAGGTAAAGTTGGTCCAGGGAATATCCGATTGCCTCTTGGGCCCACTGGGGCGAATTGGATCATGCTTTGCTGGGGTTTTCTCCTTGCCCTGGATCAACTGTGGGTGTAGGATTGTGTATATAGGATTTTATATATATATATATATATATATATATATATATATACATACATATATATATATATATATATATATATATATATATTATTTATATATATATATATATATATATTTATATATATATTTTTTTCATTAAAGGTTTTCGAATAACAAGCACAAAAAAGGTACAATCATATTCATCATGAAGAAAATATGCACAGTAGTTAGACTGTAAAATATGGAGTGCAATAAACATAACTAGAAAGTCGTCAGGAAAGCTTGAGACCAATGAAGATGTTTCAATAAGTAGCTCAAATGTATAATGAGTTCAAAGAAATGCTGGTAGGTAAATTAGATCCTGTCTAAATTGGCCCTAGTATATGTATAACTGTGAGTTAGGGACCTTAGATTGTAAGCTCCTTGAGGGTAGGGACTGATGTGAATGTACAATATATGTGTAAAGCACTGCATAAATTGACAGCGCCATATAAACTCCTGAAATAAATAAATTAATAAAAATATAATAAATGCAACAGAAACCTCTGTCGATCAGATTTTAATATTAAATCTATGTTTAAAATAAGCAATATATTACTTTTACATTTTACTTAACCACTTGCCGACCGCCTACCGTTCTTTTACTTACGTCAGGTCGATTCTATTGCGCGAAACAACATACCTGTACATCATTTCGTGTAATAGACACTGAGGAGAGATTGGACACAGGGGATGCCAATCAGCGGGTCTGGCGGACCCAATGTCCGCTAGCTACCCACGATCGTTCCCCAGAGGGGCAGAATGCCGATCTGCCTATGTAAACAAGGCAGATTGCCGCTCTGACGGGGAAGAAGTTGGAGATCATCTGTTCCTGCTAAGCAGAAACACAGATCTCTGTCTTCATCCAGTCAAAGCAGCCCCCACCACAGTTAGCTAGGCACACATGATCACCCTTATGTTAACCCCTTCCCTGCCAGTGTCATTAGTACAATAACAGTGCATATTTTTTAGCACTGATTACTGTAATAATGTCAGTGGTTCCCAAAAAGTGTCAAAAGTGTCAGTTAGGTGTCCGATCTGTCCGCCGCAATGTCGCAGTCCTGCTAAAAATCGCTGATCACTGCCAAAAAAATGCCGTAAAAATAACCCATAGTTTGTAGACACTATAACTTTTGTGCAAACCAATCAATATACACTTATTGGGATTTAACCAAAAATATGTAGCAGAATACATATTGGCCTAAAATGATGAAGAAATTCGATTTTTTTTTGGATATGTTTTATAGCAGAAAGTAAAAAATATTGTTTCTTTTCAAAATTGTTGCTCTTTTTTTTGTTTATGGCACAAAAAATAAAAACCGCAGAGGTGATCAAATACTACCAAAAGAAAGCTCTATTTGTGGGGGAAAAAAAAGTAATTTTATTTGGGTACAACGTCGCACGGCCGCGCAATTGTCAGTTAAAGCGACGCAGTGCCGTATTGCGAAAAATGGCCTGGTCAATAAGGGGCTAAAACCTTCCGGGGCTGGAGTGGTTAGAAATAACAACCCCTGTTTTTTAAAAGCCTATTAAGAATAATATTTATGTGCACATACAATGCAAAACACCATTACTAAGAAGATACCTGACATACAGTAATTAGGTGTAAAAATATAATGATAATAAAAAAAAATCCATATGCATTAAAAGAAAAAGGAATAAAAGAGCTGATGATGTGTGATTTTATAAATACTAGTCACAACTCCAAAACGTCATATACACTTTTTACGTTTGGCCTGTAACATTGTCCATTAGAACTTGGTTCTCTCTATAAAATACTATAAAATATAACAATTTTGCAGCACTATTCATCAATTAGACATTGCAAGATATTACTACTACTACTACTAATAATAAAATAATAATGATCATAATGATAATAATACCAAATAGAGTGTAAGCTCTAAAGAGCAGGGCCCTCTGATTCCTCCTGTATTGAATTGTATTTTAATTCTACTGTCTGCCCTAATATTGTAAAGTGCTGCGCAAACTGTCGGTGCTATATAAATGCTGTATAATAATAATAATAATCATCATCATCAACATGATCATCATCCACTTTGACAGTTGCTGACAAACCAAATAAACGTAAAACGGCTGACACAAATATTTCTTGAATGTGGTGATAATGTTCTAAGCAGAGCACGAAGGAATTTAAGCACAGTTCATCTAAAGAATTCCTTTTGCTAAATAATCCGCTTAAGAACTGAATTTTGTTAAGTATGAAACGCCTTAACATCCCTGCTCAGATGAACGTTTTAAACTGTGCAGAACCCTGTCTGTAATGCCGGCATTCCTCACATGCAAGCAGCATAGGGGGACATGTCTTGTATGTGCAGCACACATGAATTAAGTAGATGATCCATAACCAAACCCTATACCAGCCGTTGCTCCCACTCCACACCAGTAAAAGTCTAAAAAAGATCAAGAGAAAGGAACCTATCTGCAAAAAAAACTAAAGTATTCTTTTCAAAACAACATCCACACCTGTTATTTTACTGAGACATGCTGGTTTTCTCAGTGCAACTTCCCTGTATGTTGAATATTTAAGTTTATGAAATTGCTGTCTGCCCTGCAAGACTTGAGGGACAATGTTCAAGCAAAAACAAAAAATGTTAGCATCCAATTAAAATGCACCATTAGTTCCGTTAAATAATGAATGCATATTGGATGATTTCTATTGCATCTCAAAGTTTCCCACGTGAATCATATTTTTTACTGTTTCTTTATGAATAAGAAGACCTATGATGATTATAATCTGTTTTATGATGCAGTCTGTGAATTATAGTGTTACATTTGCAACAATAAAAATTGGGATAGGCTAGTATGGCATTAAGGTGACAATCTAATATTCTGCACCTCATCCCCATTAATTATATATAAAACAGCCAACAACATATTTGGGATTTTTAGGGTGCCAAAAATCAAAGAGAAATCAACTTTATAAAATCAATTAAGTTTATTATCATTGGTTAAAAAAGAAGAAAATTGATTCAATAAAAATCCATTAAAAATGTATACATATCACGATACAGGTATTTAGTGTCCATAACAGCGATGGTCAGAGCAAGATGTTTGATCCCAACATGTTTTGCCAAACTTGGCTTCCTCAGGGGATATCACACACCATCGTTTATCACAAAGCTCCACAGGATCACCCGAGAGAGCCTCCAGGTGAGTCCACACTAATCTTGGTAGAGAAGCTCTATGCGACCACAGGGGACAGAAGCGGACCAAGTATCATGATTAATATTCATATTCATATGAATATTAGTCAAGATACTCAATCAAACAGGTTTCAGAATAGAGCACTGAACTCTGTGAAGGATACATTCTCTTAGGTTATTGAACTTTGTATTTAAATTACTGTATTACTCATTTTTTTCATTCATCATCGTATATCATGTACCCAGCTCAGCTCTGTGTGTTAGTGTATGCTCAAAGTGGTTCTAAAGGCAGAACCTTCTGTGTACAGCAGCCCCCCTCATACTTACCTGAGTCCCATTTTGATCCAGTGATGTTGCATGAGAACCTCAGCTGTCCAGGACTCTCCCTCCTCATTGGCTGAGACAGCAGCGGGCGCTATTGGCTCCCGCTGCTGTCAATCAAAGTCAGTGAGCCAGTGAGGAGAAATCGGAGCAGGTCAAGCCGTGGCTCCATGTCTGAATGGACACACAGAGCAGTGGCTTGGCTCGTGTGGGCCCATAGCTAGCTACTTGCTGTGGGGGCACTTGGCAGGAGGAAGGGGCCAGGAGCACCGGCAAGGGACCCGAGAAGAGGAGCATCTGGGCTGCTCTGTGCAAAACCACTACACAGAGCAGGTAAGTATAACATGTTTATTATTTTTAAACAAAAAAAACTTTAATATCACTTTAAAGTAATTGTAAACATTTCTTTTCTTTTTTTAAAATAACAAACATGTCATGCTTACTGCTCTATGCAATGGTATTGCACAGAACAGCCCCGATCTTCTTCTGGTGATTCTTCTTGGTTCCCTGTTGGCACTCCTGGCTCCACCTCTTCAATGAGTGCCCCAATAGGAAGTCACTTACTATGGGGGCACTCGTGCCGGCTCAATCCTAAGCTGTGCTGTCCGCTTCTATAGACACAGACACCATATCTTGGCCCCACTCCCTCATGCTCCTGCTGCTATCAATCTTCCCGGTGAGGAGTGAAAGATTGGAGAGAGCCGCTGCTTCCGAGCACAGTACGGGATTGAGATCAGGCTCAGGAAAGTATAAGAGGGGGCTGGGGGGATCCTGTGGAACACAAGATTTTTTACCTTAAAAGAGAAGTGTGGGATTTTTTTTTTTGGAATCATACTTACCTAGGTGAATGCAGCGTCAGCCCAATGCTGCATTTGTCCCCCATCGGCTCTAAAACTGAGAACCGAGCGATCAAACACCACCGATTGGTTGGTTCTCAGTGCTCCCTGAGCAGAGAGCTGGTGACTACCAATCACTGCTGCCTGGTCTGCCCCTTGTGCTCACTGGAGCACTGGGCTGTGGAGGGGGCTGGAGTGGCAAGCTCAGGCTCTAAGCGGCTCTCTGGAAGGGTGAGAGGGGTGCTGGTCAGGCATGTAGGCGGATCCCAACCATATGATCATGATCTTTACCAAGCCTGGACCCGCTCTGTGACATCAGCTGGAGTGCAGAACAGATTGCACTTCCGTGATCTATAGGAGAAGTACAACCAAACAAGCTTTAGCTGTACTTCTCCTTTAATGTAGAGAATGCATTAAGGTAAAAAACTTTAAGCCTTTAGAACCACTTTAAAGTTGAACACCAGAAAACTTAAAAATTCTTCCTTCCAGTACCTGAAAGGTACAAGGGTTAACTACTCCTTTCTGTCTAGAGGGCCCTAAAAATTAGATTTACTTACCTATCCTCTGCCTGCTGCTAGAACGGTCCCCACAGGCTCTTCTTCCCTATGCTCAGACAGTCTACAGTCATGCCATCAGGGTTCATAGCCCTGCACTAGACATGAGGACACTGAGGGACAGTCCACCACCGCAGCATGGGAGAGCACTATCTGCTGGGGTAGCGGAGAATCAGGTAGGTAAAGTTGCTTTTACCATCTCAGGGAATTTGGGAAACCCCCACTATATGTTTGTTCACGTTCACACAGCACACCTTGAAGTGGTAGTAAACCCTCCTATCATTTTCAGCCAAGGAAGCTGCCATCTTGGCCTTTGTTTAATCTACAACTGCCATGATGCTGCACATGTGATCAGCTATGACACCAGCCATTGGATGGTTTGACAGTTTGGTTTAGAGCACAACCAATGGGAGTGTTACATTTCCGGCACATTTTAACCTGTTAAATGCATGGGTTTACTACCGCTTTAAGATACTTTTTTACAAAAATATTTCCTTTCTACATTCATACATAAGGCTCTATAGGCAGCTTGAAATTCTTCAGATTAGCTTGCAGCGCACAATTAGTGGATAGATTGAGGTATAGTTTCTTTTTTATATATCTAATATATATATATATTTTCAAGTATTATGTAATCCACAATTTTTAAGTTATGCTTTGGAATGGAAACACGTAATAAATATAAAGTAGGTGTTATCTCAATTTGTCTGCAAACATGGAAATACTCTTTAAATATCATACATGGGACAATCACAAGCTTTTCAGCTCTTCAAAGTCCTGCTTCCTGCATGGTGTATTCTTATGAATATCTTGTTTTGGGTGTTCCCAGCTCAATTAATAGTTCAGAGCAGTTGTAGAACACAATACCAGCATCGTCTCCTAATCCACACAATTATAGATGAGTATCTGAAACGCAGATAGAGAAAAGGTCCTTTAATGTAACAGCACTGACTGATCTAGGAACATTTGTACAACCAAAGGTTTTTATTTTGCTTTATTTTTTCTTCTATGAATACATGTAGAGTTAAAAAAAAAAAATCTTGCAAGGTTTCGGTTTTGTTTAAGAGGAGGTATATTTTAGTCTGCAGAGCATGTCAGGGCCTGACTTATCCTTTCTGTGCTCTCTTAGATTCAGAGTTGTGAAAAGTGTTCTTTGCCTTGGGCAGTGTGACTTTATGCGGTATTATTATTATTTCCATAGGTGTTTTAATTTTAACCTCATGAACAGATTTGAACATTCTGAAACGAGCAGCCTTCTGGTATTAAAAGGATATTGTTTCATGGTCAAAACATAAACCTGGCTTTCTGCATTTCATCAAATGCTGATTCTAATGATTTGCACTTTATGAAATAAAGATTTCACAAGTGACTCACCTGTGGTTTTCAGGAGACTACATGTCTCCATTTTGTGTACTAAAAAATACTTCAAAATGAAATAAATGTGTTGTAAGGGAAATACAGGGGCTGCCACTGCTTGTCTCTTTCTGAGAATGCCAGGTGCCTGGTTGTGTCTGGCTTCTGTAGGTCAAGGACCTGGAATAAGAATGTAGCAAATAAAGTCAGAAAGCCACTTCATGATGTATATATTGGTTCTATTTTAAGTAGAAGGCAGCAATTGCAGCTTGCATATTTTTTTCACAGCCAGTGTACATCAAAGTGAAAAGTGAGCACTGCTCCAGCTCAGTCTCCTGTTCCCCCTGTACTATCACAATAGCAGGTACTGGTCCTGTCCGTCACAGTCTTCATAGTATAAAAAACATTGGCGGCTGGTGCTCCCTTTTTTGGGGGGGAGAAACAAACCTCCTGACCCCCCCATTCAGGCGATCAATCAAACCCCCCCCCCGTCGATAGGTCGATCGGCGAACAGACCCCCCCTGTCACTCGCCCGTCCATCCTCCCACCAGCCCCACACTTACCCCTTCCAGGTTGCAGGAAGCTTCAGCGGCTTCCCCCTGTGTCTCCTCCTCCACGGCTTTCCCCCTGCTTCTGCTCCCGGCCAATACGGTCACTTCTCCTCTCGGCCAACCGGGTCTTAAGACCCGCTTCCTGATTGGCCAGGAGGAGAAGCAGGAAGACAGTAGCGAATATTCGCTATTGCCAAACAACTGGATGGGTTCGGAGCGCAATGCTCTGCTCCCCGAGCCCACGCTTTTTAAAGCCAATTAGAGCCTCAGGCTCTAATCATGTGCTTCAAAAAAAAAAAAACAATGCGTCCGGTGCCCTGCATGTAGATTAAGGGCCAGGTGCATGGATTAGGGGGGCGGTTCCCCTAATGGAGTGGCCACCACTGATAGAAAAGTTTCTGGTTGGCCGCACATCCAGAAAAAACAACTTTATTGTAACATTCTTTATAAAAGCATTCCACGGTACAAAACTAAGGGAAACAGCATAAACAGCTAACGCGTTTCACGCCGACTCAGCGCTTACACTATATCAAAAAGATCCTGAACTGTGGAGACTGTTTCCAAAAAAAAAAAGCCAAAGGGCTAGTCATCAGTATTGCCTGTAGTTTCTTTGCTGATGATCTTTTCCCCATTACTTACTTACCACACTCTGTTATGCACTGTGTCTCTGTGAAAATGGCCATCTTGGTAGATAAGTAAGGTTTTGCTTCCTTATGTCAATATCAAAGTCGCCCCGATGACTGACGGAAGAATATTAAGGAGCAGCAGGAGAACAGGAGGAAGAACAGAATGAATGACACAGAATTAGGGGGATCCTTGCACTGCAGCTTTCTCTCCAGCAAGCAGAACAATAAGCAGCACAGTAGTGTTATCAGCAAATCTCATTACGGATCTCACACTGCAGATGTACAGCTTTGAGGTTGAACGAACAGGATGTGCTTTGCTATTTCTTAAAAGGTATTCCAGGCAAAAAGGTATATTTTCAGAGTACTGCTTAGACATATTTAGATATTTCCGGTATTTTGAGTTCAGGTCTACTTTAAGGGAACAGCTCTAAATCACAAAGGAACTGATACATATGACCACTGTTCCTAAGTCCATTGTATGTGAGCAATGAAATCAGTACATCTCTCTGAGAAGAGATCTCAGTGGTAATAGTATATAGGGTTCCTCCAAACATCCTGCAATATATATCCCTCAAGAGATTTGTAACTATAAACGAATAGGCAGTCCCATACGTAGGTAATAGAAGAAATGGCATCATGAATGTATCATCCTATATGAAGCATGGTAAAAGCTGGCAGAAGATAAAGAGCACTCTGTCCAATCTTCTATTCCTGAGTATACTGCCAGATGCATTAAACTCACGGTTCACTGGATCTAAATCCACATTCCACATGCTAAAACAATTCTTAAAAGGGAAATCTATAGTTATTTCTACCAAAATAATCTTTGAGCTTTGCATGAATGCTGGCACTGGCAGATTAAATCACATATTCTTATATTCAATCTTCTTATACGTTACCTCTTGGGTAATCTATTGTCAACCCAACTCCATCAGAATTCTCAAATGTTGTTGCCACCTTCTTGATAAATTCTACATGAAAGTCAATAAACAAATATCTGAGGAGTCGAGCTCTGACAAATTGACATCTTTGCTAGGGGATTTTGGCAAAAAGCAGGTACCCCAATTATTTGATGCAGAGATGCAGTCTGTTTTTTGTGGTGTTGATATGTTTGTGCATGGGCCAGGCACAGTGAGTCTTTGAGGGAGTCTTATCTAAGCAGTAGTGAATGATGAAGTTTTATGTGTGGAGTACCTGTCTGGTAAGTGTGGGCAATAGCATCAGGGCAGCATCACATAGGCTGGTGAGAGAGGTTCTGTGTGGGCAGGTGGCCAGTGGTCAGCAGGTTAACAAAATACAAAAAGTGTAGCTGCTGACTTTTAACAATCGGACACTCACCTGTCCCAGGTCCAGCGATGCGGCCGTACGAAGGCTCGCTCCTCTCCCCCTCCCCTCAATGGTGCCGGCACCACAAGTGTGGGCGCCCGTCTTTGGCTTCACGCTGTGCTTTGTGAATGGCTGGCGTATCTTCTGGGGCCTGTGGAGGGAAGGTGAACTTCCTTCTTGTTCCCCGGCAGCAGGACAGGAAGTGTAGCTGGAACCCTGTCAAAACAGGGTCCCAGCTGCCCCCCCCCCCAAAAAAAGGACATGCCAATTGTGGCATATAGGGGCATCACCTCCCCTTAAAAGCAGAAGTTCCACATTTGGGTGAGACTCCGCTTTAAAGTGTATCTATAGCCATTTTTACCAAAAATGGAATGTGCAAAATCTGGTGCAGCTGTGCATGGTAGCCAATCAGCTAATAATTTCAGCTAAAAAAAAAAGACCTGGAAGCTGATTGGTTTCTATGCAGAGCAGCACAAGATTTTGCGCTCTCCAATTTCAGTAAATCAATCCATATATATATATATATTGGGCAGAGCAGTTAATTAGGGTTAACTTGATTATGTTCCCATCTTGTAACATTTTGGTAAGTGAGACTGAGGGAGAATGATTAGACATTTTTTTACTCAAAGTTCCAGCTGCCCTTACAGTACTTAAAGAAAACCCCAAGAGAGAATCAAGGTGGCTGTCATTGCGGACCATTCTTTCGTGAAAGGTCAACAATGGCAGCCATTCTAGTGTTCTGGTTGTCATGATGATTCATTGGTTTCAATGCTTCCTGGGTCAATGACCTGAAACAAGTCCAGAACCAGGAATTTTATTTTTGTCACACTTATTTCCAGCATGCTTGTTCTGGGCCTATGACTCAAAATATATCAATGACAGACACAGCCTTGTAACAAGCATTTTTAGAAGGAGGCCAACAATGGCTGCCTTCATACTTCTATCATGATGATGTCCCTTTAAGAGTTTGTTTATGAAAGTCAGCAAGTATGCTTTTGTGTTTCTTTGGGTTGCTTCTGAGTTACTTATGATTGGCTAGTAACTTCAAGCTGCTGCTTTTTTTTTTTGCAAATTGAGATGTAAGTAGAAGAAATGGTCCATACACAAAAAAAGAGTTAAAATGGTTATTATATGACTGCTTTTTATACTCTGCCTTAGTATTTATGTACTTCATTGTACTTCCTGCTACTTCATGACTATGTGACGCTAATTTAAAGGAAGGTGAGATGGCACACTTACTTTCCCTACTAACTATTTATGGTAACTTATTCTAGAGCAATGCCTATTGACTTGGAATGGTGTTTCGAAAAGCTGTTAGTTGTACGTAAATTTATATTTTAGACTTTTTAACTAGCCCCTTAATTAATATCTGCTGTGCAGGAAAATATGATAAGATGCTATGAAGATAGATTTCGGGGCAAAATACTAGTAGTATTCTACAGTACAAATAGGGGCCAATTTATAACAGAGAGCAGGTTCTGCTTTCCACAACACGACGGCATGACTTGCATGTTATGCCTTATTCATAAATGGTAGGCTATGGTACAAAGACTGTCCTACAAACTTTTCTCTACCAAATACTGCAGAGAGAACTCCATAATTAGAGGACTTTGGCAGGTCACATTACCAGCTTTTCCCATCCCGGCCTTTTTTTTTTCTTAAGCCCCATACACACAGGCCAAATATCGGCCAAATCAGCCATTAGAGTAGAAACCAGCCGACTTTAGGCCGTGAGTACAGCTGCTTGTCCGACAGGAGCCGATTTCAGGACCAGGTTCTGTCGAATGAGCATGCTGGAAAACCAGCGGCTGATCGGTGTGTTCTAGCAGGGGGCAGTCCCCCTGTCAGAATACAATAGCACATCGCATAATTAGTACAGTGACCTCCTCGATTTTTTTTTTTCATTCCACCGCTGGGTTGAAAGAAAAAACACGTAACCTGTACCAGGTTTTAATTTGGCACTCTGCTGCATTTTACTTGTTTGAAAGCAGCGGTATGACCATAAGCCCACAGCACTGGTCTATAAACGAACCCCTTAATGTTTTTTTTTAAGTACATAACTTTGCTATTTCTGCCTGTACTTGCTGTATATATTCTTCTACATTGTCACAAACAAAAGATCAAGAGGAGACAAGTACTCTTTAGTAGTCTGTATTATGAAGCTGTTGCATCCCACTTCTGGCTTAGCAAACCTGTTATTTTCAATGAGTTTTGAGGCTAGAGCTGCACTGCACTTAATATGGCTTATTGGCTGTGACCACATTAGACAGTTACACTTTTAAGCAAAAGCTTAAGGTTAAAGGGGATGATCTCTACCATATGGCACAATGGTGGGGTTCCCACTTTCTTACTGGGGGCAGAAGACCCATTTAATAAAATTGTGCAAGACCAATGATGTGTGCTAACCCATATCAATCAATTTTATATATATATATATATGTCTATATACTGTATATATGATAGTACTAGACACAGCAGTTAAAGCTGATTTCTTATTGCAACAGATTAGCCACTCTCAACCAGGGTCCCTTGAGAGGTGCTAGGGGTTCCTTGAGCAATGGTCGACTGGCCTCACACATTATAGTACCTGCATCATTCTGGGGCCAGCACCACTTGGCAAAGTCAACTGCATGACACCAGTAATCATTTTAGGCAGTGGCGGGTGGTGGTATATATGGGGGGGGCGGCAAATTATGCACCCACAGCCACCCCCCTTTGGTCGGGTCACCAGCACCCACCACCCCCGGTCGGTGCGGTGAGCCTGGAACTTACCCTGAGGCAGTGCTTCCCTCTGGGCGGCGGCTTCGTCCTCTGCATCTCCTCCAGTGGCCTCCACGTCTCCTCCCTTCTCCTCTTTTCTCGTTGTGGTCCAATAGGACCACCGGGCGTTTTGGCCAGCCGGGAAACAGGTCTCATGACCTGCTTTCTGATTGGCAGGGAGGAGATTCAGTGTGCAAATAGGGAATATTATTTGCTATTGTCACACAACTGGGTGGGCTCGGAGTGCAATGCTCTGCGCCCTGAGACTACCCTTTTTTGAAGCCTATTAGGGCCTCTGGCTCTAATCAGCTGCTTTAAAAAAACACCCCCTATTGGAAGCCATGCATCCGACGCCCCGAATATAGGTTAGGGGGCTGGACACATGGATAAGGGGGTGGTGCATTCTAACCACCACTGCATCTGGTGCCCCTAATGGATGGCCCGCCCTTGCTGTAAGGGGTGCATTCTAACCACCACTGCATCTGGCCACACATGTAAGGGGCATTTTTCCTGCTGACCCCTTATTTATTGGTTTTTAGCAAGGGTACGCCAAAACTTGAAAATAATTTCAAGGGTTCCTCTGGTGTAAAAAGGTTAAGATGGGCTGCTATAGACTGAATACCATTGTCACTTGCACAATGTTTTCAAATAAGCCTCTAAATATGGCCTCTGTTTCTGGGGCACAGCAAAAGCTGTGGTGGAATTTGCTATTACTTTGCAATAAGCGTTCATAGAATATGTCTGACCGACCCGGTATGCAAGTAATACAAACAGATTAAGTAATAGCAATGAAATGCTACTGTCCACACACTGATTTGTAAAGGGCATGTCATCCTTTTTTTTTTCATTCCTCGCAATGTCCCCAGGACAAACAAGCCTCGGGCTGAGCTTAAAGGAAGCACTTTTGCATGCCTTCGCTTTCTGTGTGTTTTGAAAAGGAACTGATGTGAGACAGGCAAAATGCACACCGACATCTATTTCTAGCTGTTAGTGACATCACACCCTACGTCGGTCTAATGGACGCTATTCCAAAAATGCACCTAGCAAACAATGCCATGTAAGCCAACACAATAAGGACTAACCTTTTAATCACGAGCTGCTGCTTTTCCTCTGCATGATAGATGTCACTGGTTTAATGTACTGAATACATAGGATGGTAAATAATTATGTAGATTAAAGAAAAGGTGTCACATCAGTCTTATGAATGTGACAGGTAAGTAGCTTTTTTTTATCCAATGCATTTATAGCTTTTCTTTTGAGCTTAAAGTACAAGGGGCCATATATTTGTAAAAAAAAAAAGGTACAAGCAGTCATGTACATGAGTGTTGGCCTCAGAAACAAGTCAAATGCAATATGCTTTACATACTTCTAAGGTGCTTTGACTGTCAAAGTTACTGAGGTTTATTTACTAAAATACACTGTTCACATTGAAAAGGAAGTTGCACTTTGCAAGGGAATATTCCCCAGAGCTCAGCAAATGTGGTGAAATTTCACTCTGCAAAGATTACCCAATAATGTGCAAGAAAAATAAAAAAATAGCATTTTTGCTTGCACTTGATTTAATGATGGAAGTCAGCAGAGCTTTATCTCATTCACTAAGCTCTGGGGGGAAATTGCCTTGCAAAGTGCAACTTTCCTTGCAAAGCGAACAGTCCATTTGCCTTTAGTAAATCAACCCCACAGTGATTTTGAGTTGCTGAAGGAGTTTCTTTGCATTGATTTTGAAGTGTGTAAAGTTAATTTGGTGGCCACACTAGGGTGGATTTACTAAGGGCAAACTGATTGTGCACTTTGCAAGAGTAGTTGCACTAATTTTCCCCCAGAGCTTAGTAAATGGCGTAAATCTCTGCTGATTTCCATTATTCAATAATGCGCAAGCAAAAATACTGTTTTTTATTTATTTTTGCACCTGAACGGGTATTCTTTACAGTGGAGCTTTACCATATTCACTAAGCTCTGGGGAAAATGAGTGCAACGGCACTAGGACAGTGTACAGTCACTTTGCCTTTATCCAATCAATTCCATTGGCTTGTATTGGACAAGATAAACTCAGATGCATTGGTGTTCTCTTTTTACAACCCTCTAAATCAGCCTTTCTCAACTTTTTCAACATGGAGGAACCCTTAGAAAAAACCTTTCCGGTCTAGGGGAACCCCTGCTAAGACTTACTATATCTACAACTCATGATACATTAGTGGGATGGTCAGTGGGAAGAATGCTCCGTACATTTGTGATCATTTTAAAGAATTACCCCCTTACAGAGAGCAAAAAAGTCCAATGGTGTCATTGGGAACTTATCTGAGAATCAGAAATTGATTACTGATCAAGGAACCCCTAGCAACCTCTGGAGGAATCCTGGGGTTCCATGGAACCCCAGTTGAGAAACCCTGCTCTAAACGTTCATGTCGTTGCATCAAAACTTTCAGATTATGAGCTTGTCAACATGTGTTAGCATTCTAAACTGCTTCTGTATTTTTTTTTTTTTTTATTAAATATTTAGCACCTATTTATTTCACAAAATATGTTTTTAAGGCATTAAAGTAGTTGTAAAGTCAGTGATCCCAATTCCTACCAGCCCCTCTGTATTAATAAGATATACTACACAGCGTATGTGTTTTTTGAAAATTTGGCCTCTAAATACCTTTTTTTCATATCGCTGATGTACGGTCTTGTGACCACCCGCCGCTCTCCTTCCCAGATCTAAGGACTACAGTGGGAGGGGCTAAGATTTGCTTCTGATGTCAGCTGGGTAGTCACGTTACCCATATCGGCAATATGAAAAAAGGTATTTAGCTGCTGAATATTCAAATAACACATACACTGTGTAGTATATCTTATTATTACAGAGGGGCTGGTAGGAATTGGGATCACTAACTTTACTGCCACACAGAATAGTGGCAGGAGTGGGTTTTTTATTAGCTCACACACTAGGAAATGACAGGGAGAGAGGGGGTGGGAGAGGGGGAGAGCCGCGTGGTGACAGAGGCACGTAAACTGACCACAGTATTGTGGATCAGCAGCCATGATTACCGTGATCAGCACACTAAGGGGGACACAGGAACAGGCATGATTAACCAGGTATATTACAACATAGAAAGGGACATGCTTTAAAGGAACAGGATCTTTTTTTGTTTTTTTGTTTTTTTAGGGTTACAACCTCTTTAAGAATATATTATTATATGATATAAAATTACTTAGTGACATATATTAACAAAGCAGTGAATCTGATATTCACCAAACATTCAATGCAGGTGAATCTTCTACGTGCGTATTTTTTTCCTGCTTCAATTGGGTATTCAAATTGAACATAGATTAGCTAAAATGTTAAGTTTGTTATATTTAGTAAATCATGGATATACTGCCTTATTTAATAAAAAACTTTTATTCTTTGTTGTCAATTCTGAGGTGCAGCAACCAGTCAGAATTCACTCTGCTTACAATACAGCTCAATGGATTCTGTTTGGTTGCTATGGACTAACGCAGTTAGGAAGTGGCACTTAGGCTCCATTCACACTTGTGCGACTTGTCATGTGACTTTGGACACATAAAGTCACATCCCATGTATTTCAATGGAAGCCGTTCAAACCTGTGTGACTTAAAGTCACAATGAGTTTAAGAAGGTTCCTGCACTATTTTGATGTGACTTTCATGCACCTTGAGTGCTTTAGACTGCAATGTAAACACTCAAAAGTCGCATCTTAATGTTATCAATGTGACTGTTGTGCAACACTCAAAGCCAAAGTCAACAGCCAAAGTAACATTCAAATCGCACTCATCCAAAGTTGCAATGTATAGTCACAATGAAGATTACACAAGTTTGGAGTCACATGTGTGAATGGAGCCCTTAAGTAAATCTAAGTCAAAACATTTTTTTTGGATAGAGTAGGAAAGGGTTTAAACCCCTGTCAGTTTTTATTTTTACTTTTGGGTGGGGGAGCAGTTTCTGACCCATTCAGAAGATTTCCATTTACTTACTGTTCTGTAGACATGGCAGGAAACAAGAGGGGAGTCTTTCTGAATTGAGGAAAATCCCTTCTTAGACAGTTATCACCACTAACAGGTGTCACCATTAAAAATTGATCCCTCTATTCCTATGTGGGTGACAACTCCAAATTTTGGTCGCTACTAGGACAAAAAGAGAGGGTAAATCTCCCAAGCATGGACGCAGATAAGGTTCTAATCTTTCTCTGCTCTATTCAAATCTAAGTACTGGACTATACATGATTCTAAAGCCTAGTACACACGCGTCGATTATCGTACGTCCGAACGTCCAACTTTTGTCCAAATCGGCTGTCGGCGGTCTTGTCTAGCATACTGATGGTAGTCAAGTAATCGTCCAACAAAGCCGAACGTAGTGACGTGTTACGAGCATATAACGAGGAAGTTCAGGTGAATGTGATTTGTGAATTAGGAACGCAACGTTTCCTGGATTCCGAGCATGCGTGTTTGCACTTCCAACTTTTGTTGGCCAACATCTGTACACACGAGCCAACAATCGGCCAACGCCTTGTTGGCCAACAAAAGTTTTCTAGTCTTGTCAGCCAACTTCTGTTGGACGACGATTGGAAATCGGCTTTTGAATCCTGCATACTAACGGTCGGATTATTGACCGTTTTTGACCAACAATCGGACCGTGTGTATGGGCCTTTAGGTTTATAGTATATAAAAAATTGTATCTTCAATTTATACTGTGTATCTTGTTTGGGAAACATGAGTATTTTTCTGATAATTCTTAATAACCTAATGTGACTTAACCTCCTTGACGGTATTCCCGAGTGTGGCTCGGGTGGAATGTCAGTACCATTAGCGGTAACCCCGAGCCACACTCGGGATTGCATTGCTGGATCCAGGCAGCGTTACTCACCTTGTCCCCTGGATCCAGCGATGTCCCCCCCGCCGTGTCTGCAGGCTGTGTCCTCCGCCCGATGCCTCTGTGTGCCGGGCTCCGTTCCCTGCGAGCGTCGCGTCGCACGGGGGCGGAGCCTGGCGGGAAATTCAAAAAGTGAAACACACAGTAAACATACAGTATACTGTAATCTTATAGATTACATTACTGTATGAAAACATTTCACATCCACTTTGTCCCTAGTGGTTTGCCCAGTGCCCTGCATGCACTTTTATATTATATATGTCATTCTTTCTGCCTGGGTACTTGAGAATGTCCATGGCATAAAAAAGCATCCCTTTACATCAAAAGCGTTTTTTGGCCAGCTAGAAAACACTGATAGTAAATAAGAATCATTTGCAGAATTGAGTAATACTGATTTTTGGGGAAATTTATCATCAGACACTGAAAGTGACGACAGTGACAATTCTACAAATTAGCAAATTTCTGTGTTTTTTTGACTAGATTACATTATTGAATATATTTTATTATTATATTATCATCTTTGATAATTATTTATAGTTATTTATTATATTATAATTTTTTTCATATATATTATAATTTATGATTTTGTGTTTCAAACTTTATCATACCCGGGATGTCTACTAGACTCTTGTTTGGACAGATTTAACTGAGTTATTCCTAAGAATTACAGGCCTACAATATAAAACGCCAAATTTCCATGCAAAATAATTGTACCGCTTTCAGCACCAAAAATCTGAAATAATCATACCGCCAGGGAGGTTAAAGAGGTATTAAACCCTAAACCAAATGTATTATAATGCAGCTTACCAATTCTTAGATCGGGTTGCTGCATTACTTTCTTTTTCAGGGTTTTTTCTTCACCTGGTGATCTTGTCAGTAAGACCCCATACTCACTATTAGATTTTCTGCAGATTTTTGTCATCAGATTTACCAAAACCATATAACATGAAGTCACACCTTAAGAGTTCTAATTTGTATGCAATCAGGCAGGCCCTTGCACTACATGGTTTTGGTAAGTCTGAAGGAAAAAATCTGCAGATAATCTAATAGTGTGTATGGGGTCTAAGACACCTTCTGTATTAGAGTGCCTCCACTCTGAATGAAAGAGCCATATAGACACCTTTTGGACAGCAGCATTGTCAGTCTGGGGGAGAGGAGATTTAGACACACTGATAAATTAAAGCCAAACTCCAGCTCACTTTATAATTAGTTACAGCAGTTTTTTTTTTACTTTTGAGATAAAGCTTTTACATAAATAAATAAATCATTGTAAGCATTCTTGTAAGTAGTAAATGGTTTGTCTCATCCCTGTAACTGATATATCTGCAGGAGAGCTTGTTCTTTTGAAAAATAACAGACTTACAGGATGAAAATAAGAGAAAGAAAGCAAAAGAAAAAAAAAAAAATACAAATTCAGCCATCGCAACTATGAATTGGTAAGCTTCAGTTTAATAAATGTCTGCTTTTGGGTTTAAAACTGCTTTAACTGGGGGAAGTAAAAAAAATAACTCCTTTAGTTTATCCCATGTTTCCTAGTTTTTGCTTCAATAAAATTCTCAGAACCAATGTGACCAAATAGGAATTTCTGCTATACTAAAAAAAAAAAATCATTCTAAAATCACACTAGGACTTCTAATCAGCGCCGTGCTCGCCCCGTATTTTGTAGAAGTGTTTAATGAACTACGTGACTACTTTGTTAAGGTACTTTTAGTGCATTTTTTTCGCTTTCTACTTTCAATTTCAAGCCAAGGAGTTAAATAACAGCTGTGATGATCCCACTTGGTATATACAAGCAGTTTCAACGAAACCACATTTTTCTGGCTAGTCTTCTAGGCTACACATAAAACAGATAATATGTACGTTGAAGGTTGAAATGCGGTTTCTACGAGTACAGTACTTCTTTATATAACCTGCTGTTAGTGCAGATTTTATTTACTTTCCAACAAATGGATTTGTCTTGCGCCGAGCCCTTATTAGTCTATTAATGGAATCAGGGTTAGAAAACATTGCTGGATCTGCTCAACTTCCTACTCCTCGCTCACCCTCGACAAACTCCAAAACTTCAGTGTGCCAGATTGTACCAACAAGCAGCTGTTTGAAATCTTTCCCTAGAGTGACCCACAGTGGTGGTGATTAGGCACAGCATGGCACCGCTATGGGATTCCCGAGCAACATCTTCACACTATGACCTATTTTTTGTACCGCTAGAATGGATATTTATTGTCTGTAGCATCATTTTGTGATAACGTCAGCTGCAATAGAACAGGGATATCATTTGCTTGCAACTGATGAGCTGATTAACAAATATTATACTCAAATAGTAAAATGTTTTTTATTTTTTATTTTTTTTTTGATCAGACATACATTATTTTTTACTGTGAAAATAAACAATTAATAAAACATCCATTTGAACTGTAACAAATACATATTTTTATTTTCTTCTGATATGACCCACAGGGGTTGATTTACTAAAACTGGAGCACGCAAAATCTGGTGCAGCTGTGCATGGTGGCCAATCAGCTTCTAACTTCAGCTTGTTCAATTAAACCTGGAAGCTGATTGGTTTATATGCAGAGCTGCACCAGGTTTTGAACTCTCCAGTTTTAGTAAATAAATCCTATACTGTAATTTAAATAGCATCCTTGTGCCTAAAATTCAACAACTGTTTATTTATTTTTTTTTGTAATGATTTGAATGCAGTCTATTGTTTTCTATGGGTCAGTACACACAGCCATGTGAATGTCAGTAAACTAGTGCCACATTCACATTAGTAAAATAAAAATGTAAAAAATCTGCGTCACCGGTCATATTTTACATGCACATAAATTAAACCCCCTTTCAATTATGGGAGCTATAATTTTTACGCGTACGAACGTTTATACATCTATACGGAGCTATAATTTTTACGCGTACGAACGTTTATACATCTATACGGAGCTATAATTTTTACGCGTACGAACGTTTATACATCGATACGGAGCTATAATTTTTAAGCGTATGCACGTTTATACATCTATACGGAGCTAAAAATTTTACGCGTACGAACGTTTATACATCGATACGGAGCTATAATTTTTAAGCGTATGCACGTTTATACATCTATACGGAGCTAAAATTTTTACGCGTACAAACGTTTATACATCGATACGGAGCTATAATTTTTACGCGTACAAACGTTTATACATCGATACGGAGCTATAATTTTTATGCGTAGGAACGTTTATACATCTATACGGAGCTATAATTTTTACGCGTATGAACGTTTATACATCTATACGGAGCTATAATTTTTACGCGTACAAACGTTTATATATCTATACGGAGCTATAATTTTTACGCGTACAAACGTTTATACATCTATACGCAAGCACTTATATGAAACATACTCACTGACAGCAAGATCTGGTGTAAATACATCAGTGCAAGGAGCCTTAAGAAGATTATTGTGATATCTCTGTACTTTTAACTGGTAGAAAATAAATGCACTTAAGCCATATAAAGTAATATAAGTAGGATACAGTGGTAAGAAATGAAGTAGAATGTAAAAAAAATGAGGTGTAATGTATAAAAATGAGCTATAATGTATGTCTGCACTTGTTCTTTCCACATTCATATGGAAGGAGTGGTATGCTGAATGCAAGCACAGCAACCTCAAAGTATTTTAATTCCTTGCAGTGTCCTCGGTCTTACCCCATTCCCACTGGCTGATAATCGCTATACAGTAAAACATGCTAAATGCTAAGATGCAAAATACTAAAAAATGTTAGCCAACAAAAGTTTTCAGAACATGAAATTCACATAAACAACCTCTATATAAGACATAATTCTAACCCCCCTTTGATGTCTGATATAAAAACAAATCCGAATATAATTAAACAATTACATTACTGCACCATTATACACCGGCACAGTCAGTTTCTGAAAACTTTGCAACCAACAGATACATTGTACTTTACTTTTATTATCGGATGTTGACTCTATCTCCTTCCACATATAAATAGGAGATGGGTCATTGTTAATTATATCAGAGGTCAGGACAGCTTTAGTAACAGGTAAAAAGTTACCAAGCTTATATTTTACAGTTCTAGAAATCAAGGAGATTAAAAAGGAAGGGGGTCGTATTCTCTGTTTTAAGTAAAATCCCTCTTAGCCTGTGATTTAAAATTATTAGTTTGTCCCTGATTGGCTTTAGACATAAAAAGGAAGGGGGGGGGGGGGGACATATGTGTTTTAAGTAAAGTTGGTGCAATAGCCCCTTAGCCTGTGAATTATAATTCTTAGTTTGTCCCTGATTGGCTTTAACCCAAAAAAAGGAAGGGGTTTATATTATCTGTTTTGAGATAAGTTGGTGCAATAGTCCCATAATGTTTTGAATTAGAATTCTTAGTTTGTCCCTGATTGGCTTTAGCCCAAAAAAAGGAAGGGGGTTATATTATCTGTTTTGAGTAAAGTTGGTGCAATAGTCCCTTAAGCTGTGAATTAGAATTCTTAGTTTGTCCCTGATTGGCTTTAGCTACAAAACAAGAAGGGGGTTATATTATCTGTTTTGAGTAAAGTTGGTGCAATAGTCCCTTAGCATGTGAACTGGAATTCTTAGGTTGCCCCTGATTGGCTTTAGCTAAAAAAAAGGAAGGGGGTTATATTATCTGTTTTGAGTAAAGTTGGTGCAATAGTCCCTTAGCATGTGAACTGGAATTCTTAGGTTGCCCCTGATTGGCTTTAGCTAAAAAAAAGAAGGGGGTTATATTATCTGTTTTAGGTAATGTTGGTGTAATAGTCACTTCGCCTGTAAATTAGGATTCCTGGTTTGCCCCTGATTGGCTTTAGCTAAAAAAATGAAGGGGGTTATATTGTCTGTTTTAGGTAACGTTGATGCAATAGTCCCTTAGCCTGTGAATTAGAATTCTTAGTTTGCCCCTGATTTTCTTTAGCCAAAAAAGGAAAGGGTTATATTCTCTCTTTTCGGTAAAGATGGTGCAATAGCTTGTAAATTACAATTCTTAGTTTGCCCCAGATTGGCTTTAGCCATAAAAAAGAAGGGGGTTGTATTCTCTGTTTTAGGTAATGATGGTGCAATAGTCCCTTAGCCTGTGAATTAGAATTTTTAGTTTGCAACTGATTTTCTTTAGCCAAAAAAGGAAGGGGGTTATATTCTCTCTTTTCGGTAAAGATGGTGCAATAGTTCCTTAGCCTGTAATTTACAATTCTTAGTTTGCCCCAGATTGGCTTTAGCCATAAAAAAGAAGGGGGTTGTATTGTCTGTTTTAGGTAATGATGGTGCAATAGTCCCTTAGCCTGTGAATTAGAATTTTTAGTTTGTCCCTGATTGGCTTTAGCAGAGAGACTCCATAGAGGAGTATATGTATCCTGCCAGTAAACAGAGATAGTGTATCATCTTCATAATTCCCCTGATCACTTTACCAATCAATGCATTGTATGGGGCAGTAATGACCCCCTGCATTGATCTGCCCCTGGAATCCAGCACGCCAATGCATAAGGTCATCTCTCTATGTAAGGGATATGCTATGAAAACAAGGCGGCCATATGTTCCCCTGCTCAGTGACATGTGTGTACCAAGAGATTATTTGTCTGCTAATCCATCCCATTTGATCAGACCGTACCTTTAGCATCCTGCTGATTCATCCCTAACAAACAAATCTCCTTAGTACCAGCTTAGGCTCAGTGTAAAGCTGAATTATTAAAACAAACAAGGCACAGAAAGGGCAGCCACAACAATGCCATGGTATCAAACGGTGGATGGTCCTTGCCAAGTTTACCCTACAAGTCAGATGCCTCCTCCAGTTACAAGTCATGTCATAAAGCGGCGCTGATTGTGCACTGGCAGCGATATCAAAGCTGTAATTTCCTGGGTCTGCTCTGCAAGGAACTTTTCAAAGCTCTTGGAACTGAGAGGGACCAATTAACTCGTTCAAGTGATTGCCAGACAGTCCTTCCTTCGCTTGCATGGCAGCCCTGGTTAAGAGAGGGGGAAGCTGCGCTCCTTTTTAAATCCTAGATGTCTGATGCTAAATGAAGGGTGGAAATCTTTTTAAGGTGATCATGCCATTAAATCGCTGTCGATCGTTTGCAACTGACTGTTACACAATGGAATGTAGCATGTGGAGTGATTAATCGCTAATGATCGCACATGATCCAAATTTGTACAATTTATGTAGCGTTGATGCAGCACTTTACATATACTGTACAATCACATCCATCCCATACTGGATATGTACCAATCGTTAGCTATGTCGTAAATTTGGTAGAGCAAAAATCACCCGTGTGTGCCCAGAACAAGGTAAATGGTCAAATTTTGTCAGCCTAGCATCACCTAATTTTAGTATCATACAATGGTTAATTGGGGCCATACACACTTCGAGAAACGATCAATTTCCATTCTAATCAATCTTTCAATCTCAATATAATCTGCATAATTGTCTACAGTCGATCAATAAGCGGGGAAGTAAATTTTGCTTGACAGTTAAGACCTGATCATAACTTATGATCACATGTTATTGATCACATCTGTTTCTATGATGTCATTTCCGATCGATCCAAATATGATCACATGCAAAAACAAAGTATCTCGGTGATGATGATCAATGCAAAGCAATTGATCATTTTCCACCCTGGCCAATCGACTCAATTTGATCGAATCTGATCTTTTTTTTTTCCAAACAAATCTGATCTGAATCAATGGCAAGTTATAGCTATTTGATTGTGATCAGATAAAAGCATTATTTAGAATAGAGGAAGAAATAACCCATGATGACTTACCTTTCTGCTGCCCTAATGCCAGTCACTTGTCACCAATCAGATCACAGTCACAGCTTCCTTCCTTCAGTCCTAATGAAAGTTGGAGAAGAGTGACAAGCCAAGCAGCAGGACTGTCACCCCACACCAGAGATGGATGCTGCTGTGCCCTGCTATCCTATATCCTCAGCACTCCGCCCGTACACAAGTTCCTGCTATGGATGTGTGCACAAAACTTTCCGTGTGCCCGAGTGTCGGCTCTGTGCTGCCCGAGCTCATCTCACTCTGATACTACACAGCATTGGTGTGCGGGATGTCACAGCCAAGCCTCCCCTCCTATCCGCACAGTCCCATACACCTCACCCACCAACCAACGAGCGACCCGACCCAGCCCTCCACCAATCACCGCCCCACATTCTCCACGCTGACTTTCTGAATGGTACCAGACCCCGCCCACCTTCACTATAAAAACAAAGCTAGGGGCACAGGCAGGCATCAGAGCCTGGGATGACAATAGATGGAGAGGAGCTGTGTACAACAAAGGGTTACTGACAGCCTGTGCTACGAGCCTATGGAGCTGGATGGAGGGGGACTGCTGGGAGCATCTATCTATATACATCTATCTATATACATCTACCTATATACACCTATCTATATACACCTATCTATATACACCTATCTATATACATTTATCTATATACATTTATCTATATACATTTATCTATATACATCTATCTATATACACCTATCTATATACATTTATCTATATACATTTATCTATATACACCTATATACACCTATCTATATACATTTATATACACCTATCTATATACATTTATCTATATACACCTATATACACCTATCTATATACATTTATCTATATACATTTATCTATATACACCTATCTATATACATCTATATACACCTATCTATATACATCTATCTATATACATCTATATACACCTATCTATATACATTTATCTATATACATCTATCTATATACATTTATCTACCTATATACATCTATCTATATCCATTTACATATATCTATCCACATATATCCACATATATCTATTTACATATATCTATCCACATATATTTACAT
>BLSH010169284.1:329757-349775 GCA_018402905.1 Glandirana rugosa | reverse complement strand
TATATATATATATATATACACACATACAGTATATATTGCTAGTATATTAATATATATATATATATATATATATATATAAAATTAAAATTATATTAGCAAACATGTGGCAGTTTGATGATTGGTAGAAATTATGTAAAAAAAGATAAAGCCCTGGTCCATCTGTAACAAGTGAAACACATCTTTATTCTATATTAGCAAACGTTGCAGTTTGATGATTGAGCGGTGTTAAAAAAACAGTATGTGCATCTGTAATAAGTGTATATTAATTTTAAAAAGATACCTCACTTTAATTTTTGCAGTGTAGTTGACGCTAGAAAAATGTAGTTTTAGTGAAAAAGAAGCAGCTTGAAGTTGGGAAAGGAAAAGAAAACAAGCTTATTTTTTGAATAAATAGTCCAAGCCATGGAGTTTCCAGACACCATACTAAATGCAAACTGTTTCATAAACCTGCTGCCAAACCAAATCTGTGGTCACACTGCTTTTATTAAAATATGCAGGCATGTATAAAATGCCAAGAGAAAAAATAATCTAAAAAACATAACACTTTATCCAAGGCCTTATCGGGACTAAATTGGAATTAGGCAGTAAATTACAAGGATGTCTCAAATACACACACGGGTCACTTCTAAGTCATTACACAACCATGCAGCGTTTTCCCTAAATAAAACACACATTAAATTTGTTTAACTTTCTAATGTATTGGCTAAACCCGGGGCTGTGGGCATTAAAAGTACAGCTTTTGTTTTTTGTTTTCAGATCATAGACATAAATTTTATATTGTGCGCAATAGATTGTTTAACTCTGGCAAATCGGATTATATTGTTATAAAAGTGGATGAAAGATGTGTTGCTGTACTGTAAAGTCTCCCAGCTTTGACTTGCATGTATGGGATAATGAGAAACAGCACACTGGCACACCGGCTTCTTCCAGGCGATCAATCACATGAAGCAAATATGGTGCGATTCAAATCAGATGTAAGCACTTACTCCTTAATGGAAATTGCTACCTACATCTTACACCTACTCTGCTTGTGTACTTTAGGTAGAAATTCCTCCAGATAGGTTAATAGCAATAATAAATGCCACTTGTGTATAGATTCTAGAGTCAAAATAATTGAAGTCAAACGTTCCCAAGGGCTCGTTCACATATGCGGCCCCTTTAAAAAGTGATCTTTTCAGAGGGCACTTGACAGGCGGTGAAGAGGCTATATGCCACTCTTCACCACTTGTTTTAACCCTCAAAATGTTGACCCACTGGGTTGCACTGGTGATACTGCCTGCCAAAAACTACATGCCGTTTCTTTTTTACCCTGAGGAAATGTTTGCCCCAGTTTAGATGGGCAGTTGAGGGATGTAAAACCACTGCTCAACCACCTGCTTTTACCACCCTCTAGATGCCTGTGTAAAGAAACCCTTAGGTTAGGTTCACACTTGAGCTTGAACTTCTTCAACTGTTTTTGGAGGCTCTTTTCTAAGGCCTTTTCCGGTATAGAGCTGATCTCCATGTTTTAGTAAACTTTAAATAGTTAATTTGAACCAATCTGGTTCAAACAAACTATTTACTTCACTAACATATTCACCCATGGGGAGCACTGTGTGAACTGTATGTTCACTGTATGAAGCGCTGTGTGAACTGTATGCCTCAGCTGCATATAGTATACAGTACTGTGTTCCAGCAATAGGACAGGAAATTCTCGTCCTGCTCCCATGACAAAATCGAGTAGGCCTGAGAGCTGCTCAACCCTTCATCAGGGGGCTTTATATTCTATGAATGAACTTTGGCTGAAGTGGAGATCATGAGTTTATCCACTTGCCTCTCAGTATCAGCCAATCAGAGGACGCTTTGTATTCATTTATAGAATACAAAGCTTCATGTGAATGGCTGACCAGCTTGGTCCAAACAAACATTTTAAAATTCACTGAAACCTGGGGATCTGCTTTGAAGTATAACTGACCGTTCTCACCAGTGAAGGTGAAAGAAACACCCAGATTTGGAGCTGTCAGCAGAACAGGAAAATGGGCAAGACCAGGATAGTTCTGGTGGCTACCAGGGATTTCTTTCTCACACTTTGGAGAGGGTTACTCTCAATTTCTGTTTTGGCTATGAGACAGGCAGTGGAGGGAAATCTTCCCAAAGGGAAACAAATGACAAAAAAAAAAAAAAAAAATGACAGATGTTGGATACCTCCCTTACTGTACCAAATTACATTTTTGCCTTCAGTTCTACTTTAAAGTGGAACTTTACCCATAAAAAATGAATGTTCTTTAGCAGGAAACAAATCTTACACATAAATAATTATGCTACCAAAATTAGTGTGTGCTGTAAATTGCCTCCAGCATTGCTCCTGTTCCTTTTTGCCGAAAGCTGACATTTTGCTGAAGCCCAGAGCCCCTGAACAGCAGTAAATCTGAATCCTGAAAGTATAGCGATAGCTGCATTCCCTGTCTTCAGTAAAAATCACATTTGGAAATTAAAGAGGTAAGTCCACAAGGTGGCATGCACCTCACTAGACTTATAGTAATCTGGCACATTTTAGAAAGCTTAAAATGAAGAAAAGAGCCGGCACTTCGCATCTGCTGTTACGTGAAATTTATTGATAGTAGATCATGTACAAAAATGCACAAACGCATTTCGGCGTGTAGCCTTGTTCACTGCACCCATTTTAGAAAGTGGCTGAATTTCTGGAGTTCAGCTTTAATAAGTTTTGCATTAAGCAAAGATATCTAAGGACTTCTGATCATTGATCATAAATAATCAGACCCTCAAGACTTTATTTTTTTCATCTGATGTTGGGGTTAATTTATTGAAGGCATACAAAAAAGAAAATGTCAATTTTGCTAAGTAATTGTTTATTAAAGCTGAACTCCATCCTTACCTTAGGTGTTGCCCAGTTGTGCAGGCCTCACTCCTATACTGAAATTGCTTACTTCAATTTTACTCCACACTCTGAGCTTCTCACATTGTGTATTAGAAGCTACAGCAAGTTAGACACAATCTACCTAATTTCCTGGCTGAAGGATATCCAGGATCATCTAGCTCTTTCCTCTTCAGCCTTGCTGCAGCTGGCCTGCCCCTTTCATTCATTGAATTTCTGTTCTTTCAATCATGGAGGCTCAGCATCGCATACAGTATGGGCATTGCCACAGCTCCCTGTTTCAGCACACTGCTGTACATAAGCACAAAGACCTAGTGATGATGTCACTCTGTCTAAAATATAATGGCATTAGCATATTGATCAAGGGGGAACAAAGGACCAGATAAGGTAATATTAAAGTTGTTCTAAGTGCTCTTTTTTGTCTTTAAAATAATAAACACATCATACTTACCTGTTTGGTGCAGCGGTTTTGCACAGAGCACCCCCGATCCTCCTCTTCTTGGGTCCCCAGGCAGCATTTCTGGTCCCTTCCCCTTTTCGAGTGGCCCCAGAGCAAGCTGCCTGCTATGGGGGCACTCGTGTGTGCTCACTCCCGAGCTGCCTCTGTGTGTCTATGGGACATACAATGCTTGGCTCAGTCCCACCCCCTGCTCCCTCCTCACTGGCTGTGATTGACAGCAGCAGGAGCCAATTATCTCAGCCAGTAAGGAGAGAAGGGCCCTGGAGAGATGCTACTTGTGGGCACATCGCTGGATTGAGATCGGGCTCAGGTAAGAATGTGTGTGTGTGGGGGGGGTTGGCTGCTGGGGGAGCTACACATGGTGGTAGATAAAACCTGTAGTTCTTTTTTTCATTATGAATATTCATATATTTATGCTGGTAGAGCTGCACATGGCGGAAGATGAGACTTGTAGTTCTTTTATTCATTATTAATATTCATATATTTATGAATGATTTGGCTGTGCGGGTGGAGCCATGCACAGATGCACTAAATAAAAAAGAAATTACAGGAATTAACTAATAAAATTGACGCTGTTATATTCAACACATTATCTGGTGCTTTAATACTTTTTCCACGCAATGATTATTATGTATTTTACAAGGGGTTATATATTACTGTAATTCTGTATCTTTTTGCCAAGCACTTGCATCTTGATACTTGTACTATTGTAACTTAATAAAAATTGATTGAAAAGAAAAAAAAATGACAGGACCTTTCGGGGAGAAAGAACATCCAAATTCTATAAGTAGAGGAGGGCAGTTTGGGGGTGAGGGGCTGCAGACTGTGACCATGTTTCAGAAAGATGAATTTGTTTGCACATGATTGGATGATGAACGTCAGCAGAGCTTCACCTCATTTACTGGGCTCTGGGGAAAATTCCCCCTGCAAAGAGCAACTTCCTTTGCAAGGTGAACAACCTATTTAGTAAATTACCCCCCAAAAGTCCACAAAGTGATGGGAATTCCCCTTTAAGACAATGGTCATTGGAAAAGGTGTCATCATTAGAGGGGGTGGGGCACACAGAAAGGGCCTCACTGCAATACCCCTGAAGAGAAATTGAATGGGGGAATAATAAGACTCAAAATAGTGGAAAAAGCAATTAAAAAGAATGGAAAAAAGGACCAAGAAGAAAAATGCATGCTGAAAAGCATGCATTATAAAGAGTGCATAAAAGTGCTTGGAAGATAAATATTGAAAATGGACACAACTAAGTAAAGCATGTGAAATGTGAACAGGGAGGAAGGTGTATGAATGTACCTAAATAAGTACAGAAGTGGTTAAAAACTGGTATAATAAAATGCAAGAGAATAGATCATACCTAGTTGGAAAGAGATCATCAACAAATCCCAGGAAAAGCAGCAGCAAGGGTGATAACTGCAAACACCCAAAAGTAAGACAGAGCCTGCTGATGGGAAGCCCCCTCTTAAACCCTGTACCCGCCCAAAGATCCACCCCCCCACCCAGCATCATGCAAGTGGGAGACACTAATAATACAGCCTGAGCCCACTGAGCAACCCCGCACAATGGCCATGGAACGCTGCCAGAGATACGGAATGTAGTCCATTCCAAGCAGGCGAATTACGCATTACCCCAAACTCACTTATCCATGTCTTTATAGGCCTTGCTTTGTGCACTGGTGCGCAGTCATGTTGGAACACGAAGGGGCCATCCCTAAACTGTTCTTGGTATGCTGACCTCTTAAGAGTTCCCTTTACTGGAACTATTGCCCAACCCCTGAAAAACAATCCCACACCAGGGGCGTCGTTAGCCTGGGGCTAGGGGGGGCCACAGCCTCGAGGGTGCCCTCAAAAAGCCCCGGGGCTCGGGCAGTCTAATTTTATTACTAGCCCAGAGACATGGGGCTTCCACTGATTCTGTATTATGGTGAGTTGAATGATTTAATTTTATATTACAATGTAATAATAGAAATAATGCGCTTCAATCATCCTGACACCATACCAACCATGGTGGCAGGATGATTGAAGCGCTAACACCAGGTGTTTGGAGTATCTTTATCTACTGATTGTTAAACTTTCTGGAATACACATATTGGTGTAGAATCTGGGCCTGCTGTCCCTCCATCCCTCTTTCCTTTCTTTTCTTCTCTCTCCTTCCCTCCCTATCTCTTTCTTTCTTCCTTCCTCCATCCCTTGTTCATCTCAGACTCAACCATACCCTCAAGCCACGCCCTGTGAAACCACGCCCACTGTTTATTTTAAACCACACCCATTTTTCGCTGTGGTGTGCTGCGCGCACCACATTTCTTTGAGCCAACACCCCTGGGCTATTTCCCACCTAGCAACACCCGTGCCCCACACTATAATCCCCCTCCACCAAATGATTTGGACCAGTGCACAAAGCAAGGTCCATAAAGACATGGATGAGGGAGTTTGCTCATTTGTGAGGTCGCTGCTGGGGTCACCCTGTGATGGAAGGAGGCGCTCTGCTGCTGGGGACACCATGATGAAAGGAGACACTCCGCTTTTGGGGACACCATGATGGAAGGAGACACTCCGCTGCTGAGGACACCATGATGGAAGGAGACGCTCCACTGGCAGGTGACATGGCAAGTAACACACTTGGGGCTCCCACTGATTTTGCATTATGGTGAGTTCTTTACTGGAACTATTGCCCAACCCCTGAAAAAAACAACCCCACACCAGGGGCGTCGTTAGTCTGGGGCTATGGGGCCTCCGTCCCGAGGGTGCCCTCGAAAAGCCCTGGGGCAGTCTAATTTTATTACTAGCCCAAGCCGCCATAAAGTAACAAGCAGACGTGGTGGCGCCTATAATGGACGCCAGCACTGTGGTCCAATCCCACGCAGGACGTGTGACATCCATTACAGGGCGCCGCCGCTCCAACCAATAGGCGGACTCAGGAGTGACACTGTGGGGTGGGCATCGGGCAGCTACGATGGACGTCACACTTGGCCAATCCCACGCTAGCGTGGGACGTGTGACGTCCATTAAAGGACCCTGCTGGTGCCTGGGACACCCTGTTGGAAGGAGACACTCCACTGCTGGTGTCACCCCCTGATGGAAGGAGACACTCTGTTGCTGGGGACACCATGATGGAAGGAGACACTCTGCTGCTGGGGACACCATGATGGAAGGAGACACTCCACTGCTGGGAACACCATGATGAGAGGAGAGACTCCGCTGCTGGGGACACCATGATGGAAGGAGACACTCCGCTGCTGGGGACACCAAGATGGAAGGAGACACTCTGCTGCTGGGGACACCATGATGGAAGGAGACACTCTACTGCTGGGGATACCATGATTTTTCGCTGTGGTGTGCTGCGCGCACCACATTTCTTCGAGCCAACATCCCTGGGCTATTTCCCACCTAGCAACACCCGTGCCCCACACTATAATCCCCCTCCATGATTTGGACCAGTGCACAAAGCAAGGTCCATAAAGACATGGATGAGGGAGTTTGCTCATTTGTGAGGTCAGACACTGATGTTGGATGAGAAGGCTGGGCTCGCAGTCTCCGTCTAATTCATCCCAAAGGTGTTGAGGTCAGGACTCTTTGCAGGCCAGTCAAGTTCCTCCACCACAAACTTGCTCATCCATGTTTTTATGGACCTTGCTTGTGCACTGGTCCAAATTATTTGGTGGAGGGTGAATTGTGGTGTGGGGTTGCTTTTCAGGGGTTGGGCTTGGCCCCTTAGTTCCAGAGAAGGGAATTCTTAAGGCGTCAGCATGCCAAGACATTTTGGACAATTTCATGCTCCCAACTTTGTGAGAACAGTTTGGGGATGACCCCTTCCTGTTCTAACATGACTGCGCACCAGAGATTTTGATGGATCCATCGCCATCCACCGCAAACGCAATAAGTAGGAATTATCATCTTATTTCACTTTTATACTTTATTTATTATAAAATGTTTTGATTTCATATGTAGTGCTTTTTTTTATAATATTGAAAAATGTATTGCAACATAAAAACAAAAAAGGATCTGGATCTATTTGGATCATTCGTTATGTCATTACGTTATTTTGGATGCTTCAACTATCCAAACTATTGCACCATGTCATCCGAATTAAACAAATGAACATGAATGCATTTGTTGTTTTTTTTTTTATAATTTATTTCAGATTCATTGAAATTCCCTACTATTGTTATTTGGCAATTTGGATACATCCAAATCTCCGAATAACGAAAATTTCATCTAAATTACAATTCATAAATGAAATGAATAGCACATGTCTAGTCCCAATGCATAGACAAGGCAATTTTCCTTGTGACCCATTCTTTCAGTTCACACCAACATGCTATATTGGTGGGCTAAAATAAGAAGTAGGATAGGTTGCATTTTTATACAGCATGTTGTGGTGCACCACACCACATCACAACCCTCTGCAGTGCATAGAGTTGAATGAAATGTAAGTTTTGACATATCAGTTAAAGGTAAAAAGGGAGATGCATTGTAACTACCCCTATGTAAAGCACACCAGCATACAAGCATTATATAAATCATAATGGGCGTCCACTGGTGTGAACGGGTCCTTAAACATTATTTGAAACAGTAACGTAAATAGGAATGTTTCTTGAGTTTGTCAAGTTACGAATTCAGTGCAAGCTCAGTAACTTATGCCAATGCCTAAGGCAGTACTAAATCTAAACACAGCTCTGTTTCTTATAAGTGTTCAGAAGTGCCTTCATGAAAATAAAGATTATTTCGCTTAGCAGTTCGTCCTCAAGGCCTGGTGGTGACAGTCTTGCTAGCCACATACATATAGCTGATGACAGATCCCACCCAGATCAGCAAACACAACCTGTCTATGGCAAACAAAGACACACGTTTCTTGTACTCTAAACATCTCACATCATGTGTGGTTAATGCCCTGAATCCAGATGTTCTCTTTTATTTCATTTCTAAATGTTTAAATGATCAAACATTGTTCCACTCTGAGCTTATACTTTGATATTGAAGCCTTACTTACACAGTACATACCAGGGGCGGCCTGTCCATTAAGGGCGCACGGACGATGCTCCCTCTATCCTCGCCACCCCCCTTTTGCTTATGCATAGCATAAATCTATCCGTGGCTGTCACCGCCGCCCCCTATTCATGCGGCCGGCCAATTCGGCAGGGGTTTCTTTGAAGCACCTGATTAGAGCCATAGGCTCTAATTGGCTTCAAAATAGAGTGGCTCGTGGCGCAGAGCCTTGCGCCATGAGCCCACTCACGTGTGTTAGAAAAGCAAATTAATATTTGCTTTTCTAACACTGAATCACCTCTCAGCCAATCGGGAAGTGCGGGTATGTTATCCGTTTCCCGATTGGCTGAATGGTCAGGCGATCCTATTGGATGCCTTTCTCAGATGAGGAGGGGTTTAGCTCCGGCTCGCCGGACACCGCTCGTTGCCCTATCTGGTGATGCTGTATACCCCTACCTGGTGATGCTGTATACCCCTATCTGCTGATGCTGTATACCCCTACCTGGTGATCCTGTATATCCATATCTGCTGATGCTGTATACCCCTATCTGGTTGTGCTGTATACTCCTATCTGGTGATGCTGTATACTCCTATCTGGTGATGCTGTATACCCCTATCTGGTGATGCTGTATACTCCTGACACAATGGGTGGAATCTATAAGGGGTGGGGCTTATAAGAAGTGGGAGGGGCCAAAAGGAAGGGTGGGGTCTGGCGCCCTCATCCTAAAATTTCATCAGCCGCCACTGGTCTTTTAGTCTTTGGATAGTGGAAGAGTTGGAACCCCTGACATTTGTTCCTGCTGTGAAGGCAGATTCACATTCTCTTTGTCCCTGTGACCACTATCGCCAAGACAGAACGTGATTGAAATCCCAAATATTAAAATTATCATCAAAACAGGAGGTGAGGAGAAATCTTTCAATGGACTCTCCTGTTCTGGTGACAACTGTAATAGTTGCACTTTAATCTACATTTACACCTGAGCAGAGCATATCCTAGTGATTTGAAGCATTTTTTTCAGGTATTTTACAAGCTTTATGTAAGTGTTTTTATACATGTATCAAGCTTTAGAGGTTTGTTTCTTGGATGGGACAGGGGAAGGAGAGCAGTTCTAGAGGAGGAGAGGAGTTCTTCAGGCAGAAAGACATGCTCAAACAAATGATTGCAGGCTTGCATGCAAATGCTTTCCCTTTGGGGGAAATTTAATAAAGCTGCTGTACCCCTTTTCTGTTGTTAGTTGTTCTTGTTAATGTGTTGCGTCTAACTAAAGAAAACATCTGCAACAGTTTTGATTCTGACAGCAACAGCAAGTCAATTCAGAATAACAGTTCGTCTTCTATGAAGGAGAGCTATATTATTTATCTATTTATTGATAAAGACTAAGCATATGAGGCACTGCTACTTTTCTCCTTATTATGGGCTGAAAGCAAGTGATTTGGAGCACAACGATCCTGCTAAGGCAGTTGATGCACATTAGGGGCCATTGGGGAGCCCCATAATCAAACAAAAAGTGAGTGCCACAGACCATTGTTGAAAAGTCCAGTCTAAATATATTAGTCATTATTTGGGATAACAACGGTTATTACCTCCAATGCATTTGGGGTATTGTTAAAGTCCTTCTGAAGCATGGATTTAAAATCCGCATGCAAAGTAAGTAAGACTCTTGGATAAGGGTTCAGGGACCTATTATTCTTTGTGATATAGAAGTGCTGCCACATTCAAGCACACTTGACTGTCACAGCACTTCTATATCAAACAGACTAATAAGTCCCTGAACCTTGACCTGCTTTTCAGTATTATACAGTATTTAAAGCCCTGATGAAGGGGGACTTTAGCAACCCCTGAAATGCATTGGCTGTAACATTGGTTTTCCTGACTAAGGACTAATACATTTAGATTTCTGGACTCTACAACAATTGGTGTAGTGCTCACCTTGTGTTAAACATTAGATTTTTCTTGTTGTCTATGTACATGTTGGGTAGATTTGCCCTCTCTATCTGTACTGGTCACTGAAATTTTCCAACTAGTGATCAAAATCCACTTCCCTGTATGTGGCATATCAATTCAATGGATTGTAAACTATAGATTAATTATTCCCCTGGGAGAGAACGATTCGAAGCATGTATGGCCACCATAAAAAGGTAATTCCCATAACTTTGGGAAATTTCCTCCCGTAGTGTCTCCTGGACAAGAAGTTAAGGGAATACTCTGCAACAGCTAAACAAGACAGTGGCAGGTTTTTAACAACTCTATCCTTAAAAAAGCTTTGGTTGTACATACATGACAGCATCAAAAATATATCTGGTACTTCCAACAGCACAAAACATGTTTAGGAAGATTACAAAAGATATTTTAAGTGGTAGATTTGAGACTCTCTGGAGCCTTGGTGCCCAACCAGTGGCCCGGGGGCCACTTGTGGCTCCCCTTAGTGTGCTGTCCTCAGGGCCTCTGCAGACAATATTCTATGTTTCTCTATAGCCCTGTTATAGTAGTGATTTCTAGCAGTCTGATGGAATGTGTCCCCAGTCTATGTCTGTCTCCTGAAGCAAGTCCCACTCCTATAGCACGTTCATTTTCTGAACATCTCCTGCATAATATCTACTGTCTCTGCCTATCTCTTGTGTCATGTCCACAGCCTCTGACCATCTCCTGTATCATGATCACATTCTCTGACCATCTATTGTATCATGTCTGCAGTCTCTGACCATATCTTGTATTATGTCTGCAGGGCTAGACTGGGACAAAAATTTGGCCCTGGACTTCATCCAGACCGGCCCACTTTAATTTTGCAAACACACACAAAAACAGTATATAAACTAGAGAAAAAGATGCATTCCAACATTACAAACGCCTTTAGAATATCATGTGTAAGTTGAACTCCGTTTAATGGCAGGTGTGCAACTGATGAGAACTGATGTGGCATGGATGGGCATGGACGAGCCATGGATGGGCATGGACGAGCCATGGATGGGCATGGACACGCTGTGGATGGGCATGGACACGCAGTGGGTGGGCATGGCTACGCGTGGATGGGCATGGATGGGATGGCTGAGGATGGATGGGGATGAGGCAGGAATTGGCACAGATCAGCACTGTGGGCACAGCACTGCTGCACCTGATCTCTCTCCTCTCCTCTCCACTGTATTTATTGGTACGGAGAGGGGAAGAAATGCGCCGGTTCACAAGTGATCGCTCCGTCATTTGACGGAGCGATCACGTGGTAAAGGGCTGCTACAATCGGACCTGTTGGTCACAGATTTTCCCAGGTGTGTGCCCCAGGGGGCACGCAAGTGTGCGGTTTTGGGAGGGTGTACTATGGCGTCCTCCCAGACCCATTAACTGACTGTGCTGCAGCCGGTTTTCGGCAACGGTGGCAAGGCAATCATCACTCATCACTCTTAATAAGCCTTACCTTAGTGCCTGGCACTGGCTGCTTACTTGATAGTTGCACTTGCAGTCTTGCACCGTCGCTTTTGTTGTTCTTGGTGAAGTTGCTGGCTTGGCTCCTTGATGGTTCCTCCCTGCCCTGGCGGATCTTTGCAGAGTGTAGACTTTAGCTTCAGCAGCTCCCTGTGGCTCCTCCCATCCTGATTCCGGCTGTGTGAGTGACGTCACGCTGCTGGCCGTCGGGACGGGACTACAAATCCCCTTAGGAGAGGGGAGTGGGACTGGGGGTGGCTGCCTGGGCTGGTACAGTCAGGACTTGTGTGTGCCGGGTGCAGGAGTGCAGCACACTCAGCACACATTGTCACACAGAGAGCAGCATGCCAGCCTCTCACTTCACAGGATGAGAATGGTACAGCACACAGTAACACAGACAGTGAGTCTGTCAGGAGAATGAGAGCCGCCGACTCGTGAGTGTAGTACAGTACACACAGCTAGCGGTGCCGGCTACGACTGCTAGTGTGACTGTGTGTACTGTACGCTGGCTTGTCACTTCACCTGCACGGCGCCCCCCCCCCCAGGCTGTCACCAAATTGGATGGTACAACCCAGCCCAGGGCAGATCGGCCTCAGTACAGCTGTGCAAAGCCACGCAGGCTCAAGCTGACATTCGTTTGTTGACACAGTGACACTGACAGGCTCAGGCTGAGTGTCTCACTGACTGAACCGGCCCACTGAGCCATCGGCCCACCGGGAAACTCCCGGTAGTCCCGATGGCCAGTACAGGCCTGTATGTCTGCAGTTTCTGACCATCTCCTGTATCATGTTCGCATTCTCTGACCATCTCTTGTATCATGTATGCAGTCACTGACCACCTCCTATATTATGTCCACAGTCTTTGACCATCTCTTGTATCATGTCTGCAGTCTCTGACCATCTCCTGTATCATTTATGCACTCTCTGACCACCTATTGTGTTATGTCCACAGTCTTTGCCCACTTCCACTATTATGTCCGCATTCTCTGAACATCTCCACTATCGTGCCCATAGCCCTTAACTATGTCCTGTTGTGTGTCTGCGGACTCTGACAGTGAAAAATCACTGAATTTTATGTGTGATCTTTTGGCAATATCGGGGTCCACAATTGATGTCCTCTATATTAAGAAAGTTGGCCACCCCTGCTCTAGAGAAATGAATGTAAGCTTATAGAATGAGAGTCAAAATGTATGGTAAAGTTACTATATTGCATGTACAATATCCATTGCACGAGATTTTTACAGATGAGAAGCAGTGTGGGCTTTGGGCTTCAGGTTTGGAGCCCAACCGAGTTTCAGAGGTTCCCCGGACAGGGGGAACCGAATCGTTGCCAGCAGTGAGGGAGAAACAGTTGCCACAAGGGACGACCACTCCTGTCGCCAGGGGCAAGTGAGGATCAAGGCCAGAGGTAAAAGGGAAGCAGTTGCCACCATGGGACATCCACTTCTGTTATCAGAGGCCAGTATATGGAAGTCTGAAGAAGTACCAGAGCAGCCTTGTCACCAGCCTAGGACAGTGAATAAGTGGGAAAGCCTCAGCAGAATTCCAATCCAGGGACCCAGTGGGTTAGCAGGGGTTGGTTGTGGAAGAACTCAGGAGATCCAGTGATGATTGGAATCTTGAAGTCTAGTGAGAGACCGGTAGCTCAGTGAGTGAAGATCTACAGTAGGACACTGTGAGATGTGAGAGAAGATCTATAACGGGTTACTGTGAGTTACATGTACAGATCTCTATTGACTGTTGAAAGTTCAGTTGCCACAGGAGACAGCAGTTCTACAAATACAGTTGCTGCATCCAGCTTAAAGGCCCTCCACCTGTATAGCTGTTTGCCTATCATTTTTGTCTTGGAGTCTGCCAATTGCTATTGCATCTGCCTAAGGGTGTCCTAACTCTCTCTTCACCGGTTCTGTTTAAGAGATAATAAATCCCCTTTCTTGCATTCAAAAAGTGACACTGGTGCCCATATTTCCAACTTTCATCACACCAACCATGTCTAATAACCCACACTTCGAGGAAGGATCTGAGCTCTCCCTGACTTTGGAGGTCACCATTAGGCCTTTAGGGGTCGGAAACATTGCTACATTTAAATATAGTTTTCCGTCAACTAAGGGCCCGTTCACACTAGAAACTGTGCATCTAGTGCATTGTTTTACATGCACATTTGCAAGCAGCTGAAGCGTTTATATGCTGTTGATGCACATTTTTCCCTTCGCATTTGTCCTTTGAGGCCACATCCTTCTTCTTTCTGTTTATGGGCTTTTATGTGCTCTGAGATGCATTATAGTGCACTTGCGTGCATTTACATGTGTTTGCGTGCGTTTTTGAGTGTTTGCGGTGTGGAAAAATGCAGCTTGCTGTACTTTTTTCACTGCACTGCACTGCACTATAATGATGTGAACTATGCTCATAGGTTTACCTGGATTTTGGAATGTCTATGCAGTGGGAATGCAAAAATGTATCCAACTGCATCTGGCGTGAATGGGCCCTAAATCACAATATTCAAATATGTGATTAGTCAGGGCACATGGATTGTAATCATCTGAGATCAGCTTTCTGGTCAGCTCCTTCAACATTTTCACAAAGACAAAAATAATAACATAGCGGAATTCTAACAACCACAGATGATTGTTCGGCTGAGACACTATGAAACAACAGCATGCAACCACTGTCTGAGAAAGAGTATTATGAGGGTTTGTCTTCTACAGTTAACTGCATCAGCGCTGGTTGAAATATTAATAGACCTTGCATGCTATGCCTCATATATAAATAGTTCTAAAACGTGATTGTAAATACTTTGAAAACAATCTGTACATGTTAGGAGATACGTTTGTGTAAAAAACATATTTTATATTTATATTTTACCCCTACTTTTGCCTAAAAAATATGGGAAAACTTATTGACCCGCGTATAAGCCTAGGGTGTGAAATGCAGCAGCCAGAACACAGGCACAGGGAGCCAGAAAACAGGGATTTTAGCCAGAACACAGGGATTTTAGCCAGAACACAGGGATATTAATGCCAGAACATAGGGATATTAATGCATATTAATGCCAGGACACAGGGATATTAATGCCAGGACACAGGGATATTAATGCCAGGACACAGGGATATTAGCCAGAACACAGGGATATTAATGCCAGAACACAGGGATATTAATGCATATTAATGCCAGGACAGAGGGATATTAAAGTGGTAGTAAACCCTCCTATCATTTTCAGCCAAGGAAGCTGCCATCTTGGCCTCTGTTTAATCTACAACTGCCATGATGCTGCACATGTGATCAGCTGTGACACCAGCCATTGGATGGTTTGACAGTTTGGTTTAGAGCACAACCAATGGGAGTGTTACATTTCCGGCATGTGCCGGAAATGTAACTGGTTTTTAAACTGTTAAATGGGTGGGTTTACTACCGCTTTAATGCCAGGACACAGGGATATTAATGCCAGGACACAGTGATATTAATGCCAGGACACAGGGATATTAATGCCAGGACACAGGGATATTAGCCAGGACACAGAGACTGTAGCCAGAACACATAAGGGATGAGTAAGGTAGTTTAGTTTCACATTAAACAGAGCTGTGCTGCTTCTAAGAGCCGTTCTGTGCTTGTAACTGTGACTAAACACATTGGAATGTGCTGAAAAACTTGACTTATACCCGAGTATATACGGTACATTTTTTTGGTTGCTGAGACTGTTGTTTAAGAATACGAATATGAAGTGAGCATATTTGCCTCCAACCTGGGGAGTTGCAATCACCATGTGTGAAACACAGGTTAGATATGAAGTAGGACAGGACAACGTTCATATCATGATACAAGTATTGTGCAGATATTGTTATGTACTATTCCATATACCACCTCACTTATCATATATCAACAAGGTAAGCTTGCTAATAGAGTTGGGCAAACAGTTTGAGCCGAGCAAAAGTTTGGCCCGAACATTGCCTGTTCGGCGAACACCCGATTTTGCGGGGCGCTTGGCAGGATGTCCGCTGCTAGGCTTTGCTTAATCAGGTCACAGAGCACAGTCAGAGCCAGGGGCGGCTGGTGGTTTTTTGTTTGGGGGGGCGGCAAGCAACCACCCCGACGGCACCTCAAACCCCCCCACTGTCTGCCAGTCCACCCGCACTTACCCCAACGGCAGTAGGGATTGGCGGGCACATCGGGGATCGGCGGGAACACATTGGCGGGCACACATCGGCGGGGATCAGCGGGCACATCGGGCAGGGGATCAGGCTGTGGTGGGCATCTGGTAGCGTCTCCTGTGTCTTCTTTTCTTCTGAGATCACGGAGGCTTCCGCCATGCGTCTCCTCCCCTCCTCCTAGGTGTCCAATATGATCGCCTATACTTTCAGCCATCAGGGTGATGGGTATCAGCTTGAACCAGCATAGGCGGACTTAGGCACACTACACTGCTTGGTACCCTCGGTTGCTATACTGAGTAGATTTGATTCCTATCATGCTAAGAGCAGTGGGACTTCCAGTCATCACCTATAGCAACTTGTGCTAAGCACTCAGTTCACCTTGGGACCATTATCGTTCATCTCAGGCTGTCATTGACTTTTTGAGCCATTATGCATTTGTAATTGTGTGTACATTTTAGCCACCTCAGTATCCAATACAGTCTATTTATAACTGGGCATTGATGAACCTAGAGGTTCCAAGACACAGCCATTGGCACTTCACTGAGCCAGGGCTAGTGACAGGATTTCCTAGGATCTATGAAAGAGTCCCCCTAATATCACTTATACACTATGGATATGGTTTTGGCATGTGTGTGACCCCGGGGTGTGTTTTTATAGACAACGTTGTATTTTAATCTAATGCCAAGTATCATTGTGTTCTATCCATTTCATTATTAATAAAGAGTTTATTTGCACAGTCTATGCCGCAGGGTTATCCCTTTGTTCTCCTTTGGAGCCACGGACCAGCTTTGGGTAGGGTCTTTCCCCTCCCTATTCGGGGTATATGATGGGTATCAAACTCGCTTCTTGATTGGAGGAGGATTAGTGTTGCAACAGCAAATATTCAACTGGATGGGCTCCGGACACAATGCTTTCCTCCCCCCCGAGCGCACCCTATTTTGAAGCCTAATAGAGCCTCTGGCTCTAATCAGGTGCTTCAAAAAACACTCCCCATTCCAGCCATAGGAAAGGGACCTGAAAGGGGCTGGGCGCATGGATAGGGAAGGTGGCGGTAATGATAATGGGGGTGGCGTCCGTGTGCCCACAATGCACGGGCCACCACTAATCAGAGCCATGACTGGACAAAGTCATGATGACTTTGCCCAATCATGGCTCTGTGCTCATAATCCCACCCCACACTATAAAAGGTTCCTTCCCACAGGAACCTTTTGCAGTGTGTTGTTGGATTGGAGATAGATAGAGCAGGACTCCGTTTGCTACTAGCATGTTACTGTGAAGTGTAGAGTGTTAGTGTAGTGGGAGTATAGTTCAAGTATAGTGTGTCAGTATAGTGTGAGTATAGTGTAGTGTCCCTGTAGTGTGTCAGTGTAGTGCAGTGTTTAACACAGCATTACTGTACAGCATATTTCGTGCTCTATACAATGCTGTATACCCCTTTTTTTATTTTTTTGGTTGCTGCGTTTTTGTTTTTTTGTTCCATGCCTGCTCCCGTTTTTTTAAATTGTTACCCATGCTATTCAGCCACAGCATGCAGAGGAGGTGGTGGACTGGCTTACTAAACCATTCTTATCCTCTTCACCCTCTATCACCCAAGCCAACACTAATTTGCAGTCCACTGCAGCTGCCAGAGCTGCCTATTCCCTCCTTGTCCACAGCTACTCCTGCCATAGCTCCATCATCATACACGGAGGAGTCAGCTAAATTATTTTGAGACAATGCCAGTCCTGCTCCCTTCAAGAGTAACTGTGAGGAGGACTGCAGGCACCACCAACACCCAAGGTCAGTTTTTCTGCACCTGTGTGACATTTTTAAGGGCAGAATTCAATCTTGCATTTGTCAAGGATAACTGTGAATGGCTATGGTGTGAAGGCACCACCAACACCCAAGGCCCAATTTTTCCACACCTATTACTTCTATCCAAAGTCTGTGAAAGAAACACCAGACTTTACCTAAAAAAAAAAAACATTAATCTTGGCCTGCGCGTACTATAATTTGGCTTCTTCACACAAGGTTTGCTCACGGTGGTGCAAAACTTTGTTATTTCCATCCAAAGTCTGCCAAAGAGACACCAGAATTTATCCAATAAAATCTCTAATCTTGTTCCGAGCGAGTGCACTAAATTGTGCCCTCATCATACAGACTGGCTCCCCAAGCCATTGTTTACTAAATAAATAAAGCTTGCAGGGAAAATCTATTTAAATGTAATTGTTTATCTTTGCATATGTCAGTTTTGCTGCAGAATGTTCTATACACGGTACAAATGCACCACTTTACAGGCAGAATAAGGGGACTACCTGCAATTTTTAATTTTTATTGTTTCACTTTAAGCATCAATAAAATCACTGCTCCTTTAAAAACAATCTTTTTCCATTGAGGTCACCCTCGCTTTGATGGGCTCATGGAAAGTTGGGTGGGAAGGGATGGGAGGGGAAGGGGGGATGGGAGAGGCGGGAAACCTCAGGAAATGGAAAGGGGTTCAGAATGTGGGGGGACTATAACGGTGCATGACTTTAACTTGTATCCAAATTCCAATCAACAAAAGAAATATATAAAAATTAAATTATTTATTGGTTTATATTAAAATTAGCACTTGTTTGTGCTAGTGCACCAATGGCATTAAAAAAACAACATACAGTGGAAAAAACAGGCAAAAGAATATTTTTTCAAAAGGTACATAGAACATTACAAATAGTTTTTACAAATCTGTGTCGATGTCCAACATGTTTCGTCTGAAAAGGCTTCCTCAGGGACTACAGACGACACATTCTTTGTACCATTCTATTATAGGAAAACAAAAATAGTGAATAAATATTATACAAAATTATCCAAAAATACATATATAATAACTCAATAAGTTTATATTGACAATATCAAAGATACCGAATAAAATGCAAAAATGGATTAATTGTTAATATGCGTCACCTCCTAATGCCTGGAACCATGCCTGCAAGCCAAGCCTCCACCGTTCATCCAGTAACTGCGTCACACCGGGGGCGATGGTACTGTGCATCCACCAACCAACTATGGGTGGGACCGACAAAGATGGACAGAGAGAATTTTTATCAAAGCAGATGCAAGATTGACTAGAAATTGCATTCGCTTCAAAATGTTTGCGACTTCCGGAATCCTACATCGCGCAGCGCACCATAGGCAATGAACCATCACATGAGCCCGGATCATTCCAGTGGGCGCAACTGCGTCATCAAAAGAAAGTCAGGGCTTCAATGCCACGGATCCCGCCCAGGAAAAGCGCTAAACGCACGTGGAGAAACACCCGGGTCGCACATGCATGCCACAAATGCAAGCTAGAAAAAATATATATAATCAAATATGTGTGTCCCTGTAAGGTCACAACTAGAGTATATTATATAGTGAGGTAGACAAGGGGAAGGATAGCCAAGTATATATACTTGGCTAGCACTTGATGTTACCATGAGTCACAAGATATTACTTTTTAATGAAAAAATGTTTTCCTATAATAGAATGGTACAAAGAATGTGTCGTCTGTAGTCCCTGAGGAAGCCTTTTCAGGCAAAACATGTTGGACATCGACACAGATTTGTAAAAACTATTTGTAATATTCTATGTACCTTTTGAAAAAATATTCTTTTGCCTGTTTTTTCCACTGTATGTTGTTTTTTAATGCCATTGGTGCACTAGCACAAACAAGTGCTAATTTTAATATAAACCAATAAATAATTAAATTTTTATATATTTCTTTTGTTGATTGGAATTTGGATACAAGTTAAAGTCATGCACCGTTATAGTCCCCCCACATTCTGAACCCCTTTCCATTTCCTGAGGTTTCCCGCCTCTCCCATCCCCCCTTCCCCTCCCCCCCCTTCCCACCCAACTTACCATACTACCAAAATTGGGATGAGGTGCTCTTTGTAAGAAGTGCCACTGTACTCTTTCTTCCGGGCTAATGGAAAGTTTGGGTGTAAATTGTTTACATATTTTTAAATTAATAAATAACCAAATATAATTTTAATCGTGAACAAACACGATCACGTGGTTACCGTAATTTTTTGTTGTATGTCACCTTTTTTGTCCGTTTTCTTATAAAAAAGTTTTCCATGTATCTTATAATGTTTATCAAAAATGTTTAGACACAGCTACAGGTTGTACAAAAC
>BLSH010169284.1:317673-329747 GCA_018402905.1 Glandirana rugosa | reverse complement strand
AAAATAAAATAAAAACCCCAAAAATGAATTCTCATCATCCGTAAACGCGACCACTTTTGCGCAAACCAATCAATAAACGCCGATTGCGATTTTTTTTATCGCAAATATGAGGAAGAATATAAATCGGCCAAAAACGGTGAAAAAAAATGTTTTTTTATATTTTTTTTTTGGATTTGTATTTTAGCAAAAAGTAAGAAATTTGGTTTTTTTTGCAAAATTGTCGCTCTTCTTTTGTTTATAACGGCGATCAGAAATGACGCAGAGGGGATCAAATACCACCAAAAGAAAGCTCTGTTTGTGGGAAAAAAAGGACGCAAATTTTGTTTGGGTACAACGCCGCACGACCGCGCAATTGTCAGTTAAAGCGACGCAGCGCCGAATCGCAAAAAGGGCTCCGGTCCTAAAGCTGGAAATCCTTCCGGTCCTTAAGTGGTTAAGCATCAATAAAATCACTGCTCCTTTAAAAACATTCTTTTTCCATTGAGGTCACCCTCGCTTTGATGGGCTCATGGAAAGTTTGGGTGTAAATTGTTTACTTCATCTAATTCTTTTTTTAATTTATTTTTTTATTAAGAGTGCTGCAGAATTGGTGAACATTGAAATTGCATGCATGGTACAGTTTTGGTGAACCTGTTAGGGCAGCAGTTTTTCTGTCACTACCGGTCTGCCAGGAGCTGTACTAATTCCAAGGTGTGCAGATCACTTAATGCTTGACAACCCTTTGGGAGTTGAGCTGTGGCAGTCTGTATCACTGGTTGGCAGTCTTGGTCATCCCAGTGTCCATGTTGACAGGTTCTATTTAAGACAGCTTTGTTTGCTGCCTGATTATCAAATGCAGATCACTTTCCTAAATGTTTAAGTGTCCCTTAGATCTAAACCTAGCTAAGGCAGCCATTTTGAATAGTTAACCCACAAGCAGGGGATAAAATTGATAGTCTGGTTTACAGATTCAGGTCACAAAATACCTTCAGCACTTACAGGTGAGGGGTCCTTGTGAAGTACAAATCTGTACCCTCACCCCTTTGATATATAAGCCATTTTTGCGCTAGAAAGAAAAAAAAAATCAAAACGAAAAAAAAAAAATCTTAAAAAAAAATGCATTGATACATGTCTCCCAGTGCAGCACCAAGGCCCTCATACCCTTTTTATGGCCAATAACTTGCATATACGCCTTAAAAATGGGCACTTTTGATTTTTCAAGTTCGGGTCCCATAGACTTTAACTGGTTCCGTACCAGCTCACGTACATTTACTGCTGCAGAGTGGCGCTGTAGCGCGAATCGCCATCTATAAACGCCGGCTCACGCATGCACAGCTAGCGAGTGGGAGGGTGCCGCAGACAGCACACTCTCGTGCCTACTGCACTCTGCTGGAGTGTGCCTGCAGCTCGGGTGGACCCGATGTCCGCCGGCGAGCCGCGATGACCTGGCAGAGAGAAAGAAAGGTGAACCGCTGATGTAAACACGGCGGTTCCCCGCTCTGTTAGTGGACATTTAAAATATCTACTGATCCCTGTCACTGGGATCAGTTAGATCTCTTATGCCCATGGTAGCCAAGCCCCCTCACAGTTAGAACATGCCCAGGGAACACAGTTAACCCCTTCACTGCTCCCTGCAGGTTAACCCCTTCACTGCCAATGACATTTATACAGTAATCAGTGGATATTTAAATTACTGATCGCTGTATAAATGTCATTGGTCCCAAAAAGTGTCAAAAATGTCCGCCCCAATATCAAAGTCCTGATAAAAATTGCAGATCGCTACCATTACCAGTAAAAAAAATAAATTATAAAAACGTCAGAAATTGATTCTCATGGTTTGTAAACAGGACAACTTTTCCGTAAGCCAATCAATAAACGCAGACTGCGGATTTTTTTTAGCAAAAATATGAGGAATGATATAAATCGGCCAACACAGATGAATACATTTTTTTTTTATATACATTTTTTTGGGATTTGAATTTTAACAAAAAGTAAGAAATATTGGGTTTTTTTTGCAAAATTGTTGCTGTTTTTTTGTTTATAGCGGTGATCAGAAATGACGCAGAGGTGATCAAATACCACCAAAAGAAAGCTCTATTTGTGGAAAAAAAAAGACACAAATCTCGCTTGGGTGCAAAGTCGCACGACCACACAATTGTCAGTTAAAGCCACGCAGTGCCGAATCGCAAAAAGTGCTCTGGTCCTAACATGGGAAATCCTTCCGGGGCTGAAGTGGTTAATAGGGTTCGGAGTTCAGGTCTGAACTTTTGCGATGTTCGAGAGTTTTAGCTCGAATCAAACCTGGGGGTGTTTGGTCCAACTCTATTTGCTAATACAACCATGTCCATTTTGTATGATGCTATACATGCACCGCAGGGCTGAGCATGCAAGGGGATGGAGGAGACTCAATGTGTTTCTCAGACAAGGAGGACTGCTTCATCAGGAGATATGGAGGTATATTTATAATAACCATATAAACATATCACGGGAAACAGGAATAGAATGCGTACAAAATAAATAATATATAAAACGTTGCCATATATACATTGGGTAAATGTTCAACAAAGGTAGCTACTTGAGTGCAGGGGCAGTTAAAGAAAGGGCACCCACCTAAATTCCCTGTATGTTACTTTGTGGGTGATGCATTAATATGTACGTTTGTGCAGTGGCATTTGGTGACTTAACCAGTGACCACCATTAGCCCCTCCTGCTTTTCAATAGTCTGTGGGAAACCCTTGCTGAAATGTCTCACTGTACTGTATAAAGTTTATACTGCAGATTATGGGGATCTAGTTCTCATGAATATTAACACCTCCTGTTATGCAGTGGTTTGTGAGTATACTTTCTTGATGATGTCTCACTATGTATGCAGTGGCCTGTGGTGATTTACATAGTTACACAGTTGGTGAGGTTAAAAAAAATGCCCAAGTCCATCCAATCCAACCCGTGTGTATGTTTATATGTTAATAGTACATTGTATATCCCTGTATGTTGTAGTCATTAAGGTACCCATATCATAGTATTTGAAATTATCGATACTCCCTGCTGATACCACTGCTTGTGGAAGAGAATTCCACATCCTTACTGCTCTTACAGTAATGAACCCTCTACTCAGTTTAAGGTTAAATTGCTTCTCTTCTAATTTTAGTGAATGGCCAAGCCTCTTTTTAAAATCTCTTTCACTGAAAGGTTTTTTTTCCTTATGCTAGGGTCACCAGTACGGTATTTGTTCATTGACATCATATCCCCTCTCAAGCGTCTCCTCTCCAGAGAGAATAAGTTCAATGCTTGTAGTCTTTCCACATAGCTGAGATCCTCCAGTCTCTTAATTAACTTTGTTGCCCTTCTCTGGACTCTTTCCAGTTCCAGCACATCCCTCCTGAGGACTGGTGCCCAGCACTGGACAACATACTCCAGGTGCGGCCAGACCAGAGTCTTGTAGAGTGGGAGAATTCTCATTTTATCTCTGGAGTGAATCCCCTTTTTAATGTAGGCTAGTATTCTGTTGGCTCTGCTTGCAGCAGCTTGGCATTGCATGCCATTGCTGAGCCTGTCATCTACTAAGACCCCCAGGTCCTTTTCCATCCTAGATTCCCCCAGAGGTTCGCCCCGTAGTGAATAAATTGCATTCATATTTTTGGCACCCAAAGGCATTGTTCATGTGTATTCTTTAACTCCTCCTGCTCTGAATGTAGTGGGTTGTAAGTAACCTTTTTTGATGATGTCTCATTATGTACTGTTGTACAAATGCTTTGGGGGACTTATTTATGCATGGTCATTAACTTCCCCTGCCCTTTTGTTGTTGGTAGCCTTTGTTAATTATGTCTAACTATGTACTGTTGTACAGCAACTAGTGGCTTATTCATGCACTGTCAGAAATCACTCCCATTCTGCAGTGGGTCCGTGATTAACACTTGTGGGTATTGTGTGGTGTGTTGTCACACACAGCCATTTAAATTCCTGCTCTTCGGTGATCTGTGAGTACCCCTTGTTAGTAATGTCTCACAGCTTCTATTTTATAGCGGCCTATAGTGACCTGGTCTCACCTAGCCTTTAACCCCTACTAATTTGCAGTGGGGCTGAGGGAAGACCTTGTTGGTATTGTCTCAGGGTCTATTGTTCAGTGTCTTATGGCGACCTGGTCATACATGGTCATTAACCCGTCCTACCTTGCAGTGAGTATCACTTAGGAGTATGTCTCACTGAATACAGTTTGTATTGCAGCCTATAGTGACCTAGAAATTGTGGGCCATTGTTCCCTGCTGTTCCACAGTGGTTTGTGATGTTACAGATTTGTCAGTAATGTCTCTCTGTGTACAGTTTGCACAGTGGCATCTGGTGACCTGATCATGCATGACCCTTATCCCTACTGCTCTGTGAGTATCTCTTGTGGTTCTGTCTCTGGTATACCGTTTGTACAGTGGCTTATGGTGATCTGTCAAGTCTGCAAGTCTGTTTACCCTGTTGCTCTACAGTTGAGCGGTGAGTGTCCCTGGTAGTTCTATCTCATTAGCCTACTGTTTGGCCTTAAGTCTACTTGTCCTGGATGGCTTTTAGCTAGTGTTGAGCGAACCCGAACTGTAACGTTCGGGTCCGTACCGAACTTTGGGGTGTCCAGACCCGAACCCGGACATTTCAAAAACGTTCGGGTTCTGGGTTCTGGTAGTTGATCACGCATGTTGAATAGCTGCAGGGCAGCCAATCAACAAGCTTTTCACTGGTTTGCCCTTAGAAGGCATCACAGCCATGCCTACTAATGGCATGGCTGTGAATGGCCAGTGCATCATGTGGCCCAGTCTCTTTATAAGCTGGAGTCACTTGATGCTGCAGTCACATGCTCTCTGAGACTCTGACTAGTGTAGGGAGAGGAAGCTGCCAGTGCTGTGAGGTACAGATTGCAGACATTTTAACATCTCATCCTGCATCCTGAGATTACTACTACTGTTGCTCTGAGGGACAGATTGCAGACCTCAGCCTGCATTACACAACGATCTGATTGTGGAGTAATTTGAGATTTCACATACTGCTGCTTTGAGTGACAGATTGCAGATCAAACCCTGCATTACAGAACGATCTGACTGCACTAGGTAGAGGCTTCTGCTTAGAGGGACAGATTATTGTTCAAAAATAATCTCCTAGTTATAAAGGGAGAGGTTCTAGCTGTTGCTGTAAGTGACAGATTATTGTTCAAAAATCATCGGCTACTCCTATAGGGCCAGGTCCCAGCTGTTGCTTAGAGGGATAGATTATTGTTCAAAAATCATCTCCTAGTTCTAAAGGGAGAGATTCTAGCTGTTGCTGTCAGTGACAGATTATTGTTAAAAAATCATCGGCTACTCCTATAGGGCCAGGTCCCAGCTGTTGCTTAGAGGGACAGATTATTTTTTAAAAATCATCTCCTAGTTCTAAAGGGAGAGGTTCCAGCTGTTGGTGTGAGCGGCGCATTTCTTGCACCAAAATAAAAAGTCAGTCTGTGTTGGTGTTTTCAAAAAAAAAAAGAAGGTATTAATTGGTATTAATAAATACTTAAGTAGGGCTACATAGTACATTTGCGGGCACAATGAGAAGAGCAAATAAGGAACGTGGTCATGGTGCTGCTGGTGAGGCTGGTGCTGCTGGTGTTGGTGGTGTTGGTGAACCTCCTGTTGGAAGGAGAGGACGTGGTCGATGTGTGCCAGCTACACGCACAAGGGAAACACCTTCCTCAGGTAGCCAACAGAACCTTCACCAGTATATAGTAGGCCCGAATGCCCCTCAACGATTGGTGAGGCCAGAACAAGTACAGGCGATAGTAGATTGGGTGGCTGACAATGCCTCCAGTTCCTTCACATTGTCTCCCTCCCGGTCCCTTGATGAAAGCTCAGAGTTGGCACCTGAACCCCATGGCCATTCGTCTTTCACCTCAGCCCCTTGTAAATTAGCCAAGCAGTCTGAGCCCCAAGTCATGCAAGAGACTCTTATGCTTTTTGATGACTCTCCTGGTGTGCTTTCCGTGGGCCATTCAAATAGCGCTGCCCCAGAAGTGGAAGACATTGAGTGCACCAATGCCCAACCACTTCTGTTGCAGGATTAGGACATGGAAACACCAGCGCAGCACAATTCTGATGATGATGAAGCACAGGTGCCAACTGCTGCAGCTTGCCTCAGTGTGCAGACTGACAAGGAGGGCAGTGGTGAAGGGTGGGTGTAAGATGATGTGGAGGATGATGAGGTCCTAGACCCCACAGGGAAAGAGGGTCATGCGAGTGACGTGTGGAGTTTGGAGGAAGAGGTGGTGGTCGCACAGAGGCACCAGCACAGCAAAAGAGGAAGCAGGTTACAAAAGCGGAGCGAGCGTCCCCTAGACAGTATGCCTGCTACTACCCACCGCACCCAGGGACCTAGCACACCAAAGGCAGCTCAAAGGCGTTCCCCCGCGTGGCAGTTCTTCAGACAATGTGCTGACGACAAGACACGAGTGGTTTACAAGCTGTGCAATGATAGCCTGAGCCGGGGGCATAAATGTTCTAAAACTGAGCACAACCCCCATGATCAGGCATCTAAATTCAAGGCACAAGCTGCATTGGAATAATTACCTCAAAATCCAAGAAAGGTCTCGGCCTCCTCCTGCTTCCTCTTCTGCTGCTGCCTCGGCCTCTTCCTCCACCCCTACTGTGACAGTGTCCCCTGCCACCCAGCAAACAGACGATATGGCAGCAACGCCACCATGTCCGCCACCATCCCCAAGCAGGAAGTACCCCCCTACCCACCCGCGATCCCTGGCCCTGAATGCCAGCATTGCAAAATTCCTGGCCTTTGAAATGCTGTCATTCCGTCTGGTGGACACGAACAGTTTCAAAAACCTGATGGCGGTGGCTGTCCTACTTTTCCAGGCGAGCCATCCCTTCCCTGCACAAACAAGTCGGGGACAAGATCAAGTGTGCACTGCGCAACGCCATCTGTGGCAAGGTCCACATAACCACTGATACCTGAACCAGTAAGCAAGGGCAGGGACGCTATATTTCGCTAACTGCACACTGGGCAAATGTAGTGGCGGGTGGGTCTGAACCAGCTAGCCATTTGGCGCATGTCCTTCCCCCACCGAGGATTGCAGGGCATTTCTCTTTGCCTCCTGTTGCCTCCTCCTCCTACTGCGCTTCCTTCTCCTCGACCACCTACTCATCCGCTCAGCGTAACACCTTCACCACCACCACCAGCACATCCAGGGGGAAACGACAGCAGGCTGTTTTAAAACTGATATGTTTGAGGGATAAACCCCACACTGCGCAGGAGCTGTGGACGGGCATTGAACAACAGACCAATGAGTGGTTGTTGCCACTGAGCCGAGCCCGGCCTGGTGGTGTGTGAGAATGGCCGAAATCTCGTAGCGGCTCTGGACCTAGCCCATTTGACGCACATCACTTGCCTGGCGCATGTGTTGAATTTGGTTGTACAGAATTTTCTAAAAAACTACCTGGATATGTCAGAGCTGCTGCATAAAGTTCGGGCCGTCTGTGTGCACTTTTGGCATTCTCACCCTGCTGCTGCTCGCGGGCATCACTGGAGCGTGGCTGGGGGGATACGGAGGACACAGATGATATACCTCCCACAGAGGACGGCTTGTCTTTGCCTCTTGGCAGCCTGGCACACATGGCCGACTACATGCTGCAGTGCCTGCGCAACAACAGCTCAGTTGCCCACATTGTAACGTGTGCCGATTACTGGGTGGCCACCCTGCTGGATCCCCATTACAAGGACAACGTGCCGTCCTTAATTCCCTCACTGGAGCGTGAGAGGGAGATGCGCGACTACAAGCACACATTGGTAGAGGCGCTGCTGAGGGCATTCCTAAATGACACTGGGGGCTCAGTGGAAGCACAAGGCGAAGGCAGGGGAGGAGGAGGAGGAAGAGGCCACCAACGGAGCTGTGCCACCGCCAGCACCTCAGAAGGCAGGGTTAGCATGGCTGAAATGTGGCAAAGCTTTGTCAGCAGCCCGCCACAACAAACAGCACCACCAGCCGATAGACAACATCTTAGCAGGAGGCAGCATTTCAGTAACATGGTGGAAGAGTATGTGTGCACACGCCTACACGTACTGACTGATGGGTCTGCCCCATTCAACTTCTGGGTCTCCAAATTGGCCACATGGCCTGAGCTTGCCGTTTATGCCTTGGAGGTGCTGGCCTGCCCTGCAGCCAGTGTATTGTCTGAACGTGTGTTTAGCACGGCAGGGGGCGTTATCACAGACAAGCGCAGCCGCCTGTCCACAGCCAACGTGGACAAGCTAACGTTTATTAAAATGAACCAGGCATGGATCCCACAAGACTTGTCTGTACCTTGTGCAGAATAGACATTTAGACCGGACTCACACAGCCATTCGTATACTTGTTTTTTTGAATATGCCTCAATATTTTGGGGGCTTCCCCAATTATAAACAAAAAAAAAACAGTGTTGGCTACCTCCTCCTACTCCTCCACCACCGCCACTTCCACCTACACTGCCACGGTCACGGCCTAGTCAACCGCTAGGCTCCTACTCCACATCCACCCCCCCTTCCCATTTTTTTTATTTGATTTTAATTTATTTTCCCTATCCCCATTTTTTGTAGGGCACTTGCCCTACTCTTACTCCCATTTTACTTCCTTTTGCAGCCCTCTAGCACTTGCCAGGACTTTATTACAGCCATTTTTGTGCCTAAAAGTTCGGGTCCCCATTGACTTCAATGGGGTTCGGGGTCTAGGATAAAGTTCGGGTAACGTCCGGTGCCGAACCCGGACTTTTTCCCGAAGTTCGGCCAAACCCACCGAACCCGAACATCGGGGGGTTCAATCAACTCTACTTTTAACGCCACCTGATTTGCAGTTGGGTCTTTGAGTACCCCTTGCTGGTAATGTCTCACGTGTGCACTGAGTACAGTGTACATATTGTTTTGAGTGCTGGCCTGGGGAGCCTCGGTTACAAACAACCTTCATCTTCTAGTGCTTGGTGGTTGGTCTTTACTCTACCCTACCTCACTATTTGGTGTGGTGACCTAAGCTGACCTAGTCCCATTCTGCTGTTTGGTATGTTTGTTACCTTTGCTGGAACTATTTAACATGCATATGGTTTGTATGTTGACCTGTGCTGCCTTAGTCACACTAAACTATTGAACCCGTCAATTTTGAATTTGGTGCATGAGTCTTCCTTCCTGTTCATTTGTAGGTCGATGTGGGGTGGCTTCTGCTCTGGTGCCATGAGGGCCTCTGGTCTCTCTTGGTTATTGATTCTTCCTGCTTTGAGGCTGGATTGTGAGTCCACCTTGTTGGTGTGGTCTTACGTGTGTATATATATATATATATATATATATATTTATATATATATATATATATATATATATTTATATATATATATATATATATATATATATATCACTGGCTTTTTATATATTGTGGGCCTTTTGCCATGTGGGCCAACTCTGATCGTATGAATTGTGATCAGTCTGCCTCTCCTTATCTTCCTGAGTCTATTTTGCAGAGGTGTATTCTAGCCCTTTGGAGGAGTTGGCACTGCAGGTAAGGAAGGTTTGGTTTATGGGCATAACACCTAGTCTGGAGGTATATGTATTGTTTATTCTAAGCCAGCTGGTGTCCTTAGAAGACCTTGTCCTTGTCCTGATTCCACAACTTTCAGACACAGGGTCTCTGTCACTTCTAGCTTGGCAGAACTTCACACTGCCCTTATGCAGCCTTTCGCTTTCTTGATCAATGGGGCATCTGCTCCATATATTTTCCTATGCGTACAAAAGGCCTGCATAAAAATCCAGCAGCCTGGTCATTGCTTCTTACAATCCCGGAAGCTTCCAACCTCTGGAAATAGTAGAATTCCTACTACATGTTCCATCTTTCCCAGTGCGTCTACACTTCTTGGATCTTTTTGCTGGAGGCTTGGTGCCATTTTCTCAGTGTGGCCATTCTTTGGGTCTGTACACTGCTCCTTGGGTCTTCCCAAGGCACTAGTCCCTGTTCTTGCTCTACTTCAGCAGTTTGATATTGGATGACCTTCTTCTGAATGTGTGATTGACTTAGGCTCAGTCAGCTTGTGCCCTGAAGATGGTGCAAACACTACTGAAATTTTGGAGTATCCTAATTCTCCAGAGCTCAGTGCTGAAACCATCCAATTGCTTAGAGTATCTGAGCCTGACCCTAGTCTCAGCCCTGTTTAAGGTTTATTCCTTTTCCTAGACAAGCTGCAGTCTTTGTGCTTCCACATTCAGACTCTGCGTTCTAGGGGCAATGACTGTAGGGATGGATTCTAGCTTCCCCAGTTGGTCTGGGTCAATGTGGGGCCTTAAGGATCATTAAGGGTTATTTCTTGGCCCTTTAGAGACCATTCTGTGGGATGCCTACCTGGCTTTTTGGTCAGGTCTTCTGCCCCTAGGTGTCTGCCCCTAGGATTAAACAAAAATTTTCTCTGTCTACTCTTATTTTGTGATTGCCTTCCCACTGCCACCTCTTCTGTCTGCTAAGTTACTGAGTTGGCAGTATTGATTGGATTGGTCCTTCTTGTCTTCATTAAGGACAAGGTTATTTGAGGTCATGGCCTCCCTGAGGTTGTTTTTTCTTCTTCCTACACCATAGCTAGGATAATGTGCCAAATCCTCTTTGTCTTGCTTCTGTATATCCTCTGGAAGTTTTCTATCCATTATTCGACTGGGGCACATGCTGTTAGCAGTTTACCTCTCAGCTGCTACCGTTCTGGTTTTTCTAACTCTCAGAGGCCAGTTTTGGGTGTAAGATGCTCTGGGTTGCACTCTGAGTTCTACTGAGCCTTTCTTGTAACCATTGACATGTGTACCTCGTAGCGTTTTGGTTGCTCTGTTGTTCCCCTCTCACTTAGACTGCTTTTAGATGTCCTAGCATTAAAGAATACTGCGTCTTTTCTGTAAAATAAGAAAACAGGAGTTTTGACTTACCCGCAAAATACATTTCTTGAAGTACAGTCCAGGACCCAGTACAGTACAGGCTAGTTGGGAGTGGGAGAGGTTATATGAAGGATGTTTCTACAGATTTATTTTTGCCAGTGTCCACTCCCCTGAAGGTGACAGCCTAAATCCCAGGGTTAAAGAACTACCAGTGCCTAATTCATGGAAGCATTTTCATCCGTGTCCGTAACATTACCGGCATGGCAAAATCAGGTAGTTCTTACTACCACCAGTTTCTTAAAAATTGAGTTCCAGTTCTCCATTTGAGAAACTGGCAGTAATTAAGACAAACTCTGATCTGATGTACCAAGGTACACAAAGTACTCAGAGTGGGCTGTGCATGTGCTAGAAACTTGTCAAACATGTGACAGCTTCCTGCAAAGTGCTGTACCCAATGCTTTATTTACCTGTTGACTGGGAGACTCACCAGTAGAGTTGAGCGAACCCGAACTATTAAAGTTTGGGTCCGTACCGAACTTTGGGGTGTCCATGACCCGGACCCGAACCTGGACATTTGAAAAAAAGTTTGGGTTCGGGTTTGGTTTCTGGGTTCGGGTAGGGCAGCCAATCAACAAGCGTTTCACTGGTTTGCCCTTAGCAGCCATCACAGCCATGCCTACTAATGGCATGGCTATGATTGGCCAGTGCATCATGTGACCCAGCCTCTGTATAAGCTGGAGTCACGTAGTGCTGCATGTCACGTGCTCTCAGGCTAATCTAAGGAGAGGATGCTGCCGGCGCTGTGAGGGACAGATTACAGATATAATAACATCTCATCCTGCATTACAGAACGATCTGATTCTGGACTAGGTAGAGATTACTACTACTGCTTTCATCATCATTAGAGATGGATCAGGTCTTAGTCTAGCAAGACATTACGTCCTACTCTACAATAATATAGACATTAGACAGGGAGTGTCGCGGCCGTCGTAGGAGAGGAATCTAATCGGACTCTCGTGCACTGTACGTCGTGATGCACTGAGGTCGAATATGTCTCCGACCCAGTGTACTACGTGACCGGTTAGTATCGGTACGGTAATCATCCGTACCGACACTACCGACGATTCCCGTTTGGTCACTTTGCGAACAACTAACCGACGGGATGGGCTTGGGTCTTTGGTTTGGGCTTGGGTTTGAAAAAAAGTTTACAGGTC
>BLSH010169284.1:291188-310177 GCA_018402905.1 Glandirana rugosa | reverse complement strand
CAAAACAGAAGTCCTAATGTACTGATACTATTCCAAAACAGACATCCTAATGTATTGATACTATTCCAAGACAGATGTCCTCATGTATTGATACTATTCCAAAACAGACGTCCTAATGTGTTGATACTATTCCAAAACAGAAGTCCTAATGTATTGATACTATTCCAAGACAGAAGTCCTTATGTATTGATGCTATTCTAAAACAGAAGTCCTTATGTATTGGTGCTATTCCAAAACAGAAGTCCTTATGTAATGAATGATGCTATTCCAAAAAGGAAGTCCTTATGCAGTGATGCTATTCCAAAACAGACATCCTAATGTAGTGGTGCTATTCCAAAACAGAAGTCCTTACGTATTGATGCTATTCTAAAACAGAAGTCCTTATGTATTGATGCTATTCCAAAACGGAAGTCCTTATGTAGTGATGCTATTCCAAAACAGAAGCCCTTGTGTATTGATACTATTCCAAAACAGAAGTCCTTATGTATTGATACTATTCCAAAACAGAAGTCCTAATGTATTGATACTATTCCAAAACAGAAGTCCTTATGTATTGATAATATTCCAAAACAGAAGTCCTTACGTATTAATGCTATTCTAAAACAGAAGTCCTTATGTATTGATACTATTCCAAAACAGAAGTCCTTATGTAATGATACTATTCCAAAACAGAAGTCCTAATGTATTGATACTATTCCAAAACAGAAGTCCTTACGTATTGATGCTATTCTAAAACAGAAGTCCTTATGTAATGATGCTATTCCAAAACAGAAGTCCTAATGTATTGATACTATTCCAAGACAGAAGTCCTTATGTATTGATGCTATTCTAAAACAGAAGTCCTTATGTATTGGTGCTATTCCAAAACAGAAGTCCTTATGTAATGAATGATGCTATTCCAAAACGGAAGTCCTTATGTAGTGATGCTATTCCAAAACAGACATCCTAATGTAGTGGTGCTATTCCAAAACAGAAGTCCTTACGTATTGATGCTATTCTAAAACAGAAGTCCTTATGTATTGATGCTATTCCAAAACGGAAGTCCTTATGTAGTGATGCTATTCCAAAACAGAAGCCCTTATGTATTGATACTATTCCAAAACAGAAGTCCTTATGTATTGATACTATTCCAAAACAGAAGTCCTAATGTATTGATACTATTCCAAAACAGAAGTCCTTATGTATTGATAATATTCCAAAACAGAAGTCCTTACGTATTAATGCTATTCTAAAACAGAAGTCCTTATGTATTGATACTATTCCAAAACAGAAGTCCTTATGTAATGATACTATTCCAAAACAGAAGTCCTAATGTATTGATACTATTCCAAAACAGAAGTCCTTACGTATTGATGCTATTCTAAAACAGAAGTCCTTATGTAATGATGCTATTCCAAAACAGAAGTCCTAATGTATTGATACTATTCCAAAACAGAAGTCCTTATGTGTTGATACTTTTCCAAAACAAATGCTAAGTGCCCCCACCTATAACTGGCCTTTGCAGCAAGAAGCACATGGAAGGGCAACGCAGGCAAAACAAAACAAAATAAATTCCAAACTCAACTTACCGACCAGCCTGCAACCAACCAAATTATTCTGTCTAAGTGTTAAAAAACAGGGGTTTAGTTTGCACCAATTTGTAAATACATGCATAAGTTGCAGAGCCCCTTCACGGCACCTCAGTATTATCTGCAGTCCTAACCAGTGGCAGCTGGTGCTAAAAATATTTGGGGGGGGCACAAACAATTGGCATTTCTGGGTTTTAGCTTTTTTTTGTTCTTACTGACAACTTGTTTGGTGGCTTTGTCAGTCATATGGATTAGCACTGTATAATAAAGCCACGAATCATTTATGACCATGGAAGCTTTCAATCCCACAAGCTGTGTATATACCTGTATTTTTTGCAGCAACTATAGAAATAATAATTCTGGCAAAATGTATGAGCAGAGAAGCTTCTTAGTCAGTGGTGGCTGGTGCTAAACAACCCCCCCAGGTCCTCCCTCATGGCTCCACGGTCCCCGAACTCATGGTTCCACAGTCTTGGGCACTCACCAATCCACGGCCGACACAAGGCTGGACTGATCCATTCTCAATACAGGGGGACTGTACCCTTCCCTCCCTTCCATCCATCCATCGCATCTCTGCAGTACTGGCACTGGCCAGGCCTGGCAATGAGGAGATCCAGAAATGTGTATGGCTGCCCGCATCCCATACCAATGGCAGCCTGTGGTGCTCCTGGATCTCCCCATACATCCTCTCCCCTGCCCCTCAAATACAGTCGCTTCTCCTCTCAGCCAATCGCGCTCCTCCCGCTTCCTGATTGGCCGGAAGGAGAAGCAGGAAGACAATAGCGAATATCAATTCGCTATTGCCACACAACTGGGTGGGCTCAGGGTGCAGTGCTCTGCGCCCCAAGCCTAACTTTTTTTAAGCCAATTAGAGCCTCTATGTCTAATCACATGCTCCACAAAAGGAAAACACCCATTGAAATCCATGTGACTGGCTCCTTGCATGTGGATTAGGCGCCAGACGCATGGATGGGGGGGCGCCTGTGCGCCCCCTATGGAGGGGCTGGCACTGGTCCTAACTCTAAATTTTGAGAGCCTCCACAGTGGAAGCAAATGCATTATAATGGATAGGCAAAGGGCAGGTGAGCCCGGAGGGAGCCCACCCCTCCTTAAAGGCACATGGGTGTGCTGGACACCCAACATATAGCTTAATAGCAGCAAAGGTGTCCAGTGCATCACCTCACCAGTATTCCAACAGTACAAACAAATGGCCACTGCCCCCACCTATAACAGGCTCACCTGGCCTCTGCCTATTCATTATAAGGCATGTGCTTCCACTATGGAAGCTCTCTGCAGCTTATCCATGTATTTGCAAATGTCTGCAAACTAAACCCCCTGTTTTTTAACGCATACTGTTAGACAGGACAATTCGGTTGGCTGCAGGCTGGTCGGTAAGTTGAGCGGGGAATGTCTTTGGTTTTGTTTTGGCTACACTAACCTCGATTCAATGCAATCTCCTTCTGAAACCTATATTTAAAGCCAAGGTCCAGGCAAAAATAAAATTTCAATAGTACATTGTGCATCAATTACCCTACTCCTGAGTTTCCAAACACTTTTTCCTAAGCCATCCTGCAGTGTAATTAATCAAAGTCACTTTTTCCGCTATGAGCCAAGCTAATTTCCAGGCATATTTCCCAGCCTGTTATGTTCTTGGGCATTTGTTCCCTCACCACCCCCCCGAGTTCACCTGCCTCTGGAGCCTATGATAGAAATCCCAGCCACTGGAATTGTCATCACCACCAATAGGAGGATGTGGATAGCTAAAGAAGGACTCCAGGAAGTAAACAGAGAGATTTAGGAAAAAGGGTTGGGAGGAATGGATCAGTGTATGACCAGTTTGGTCAATCCAAAATTGTTTACAAAAACAACTCTCTGGTGCCTGTAAGGGTGCCGAGGGACCCCTCAAGGATTGATGCGGACACAACTGGTATAAAAATGTATGAACATTTTATTATATATATAGATATATATATATATATATATATATCTATATATATAATATTTCATATTATTAAATATATTTTAACTTTGTAATAAAACGTTCATTCTTTTTCATACCGGTTGTGTCTGCATCAAACCTTGAGGGGTCCCTTGGTACACTTAAAGGCACCATAGAGTTGTTTTTGTAGAGGAAGAGAGAAGGATTGTCATAGGACAGTGGCTTCAGTTAAGGAAAATGGGCATTAGGATAGCTTTTTTTTATTTCATAGCAGCTGTTAGGAGGAGGCATTTTAATATCCTGAAGTTGGGTTTTAACCACTTCAGATCTGCACTATAGCCGATTGACGGCTACAGCACGGTCCTGCTTTGCCGGGAGCCATCAATTGACTTCCTCCCCTTTGTGCGCATCCCACGCGCCCTCACGGCCACCGGTGGCGCCCTCTGGAGTGCCCGCGAGTGTGCCCGTGGGTTGGGCGTACTCGATGTCCACCGGTGACCCACGATCGCCCAATAGAGAGGCAGAACGGGGAACCGCCGATGTAAACACAGCGGTTCCCCAGTCAGGGGACATAACAGAGATCTACTGATCCCTGTAATTGGGATCAGAGAGATCTGTTATGCCTGCCAGCCCAGCCCCCACACAGTGAGGACACAGTGACATTTATACAGTAATCAGTGGCTATTTTAGCTCTGATCGCTGTATAAATGTCAGTGGTCCCAATAAAGTGTCAAAGGTATCCGATTTGTCAGCCGCAATGTCGCACTCCCGATAAAATTCGCAGATCGCTGCCCATTACTAGTAAGAAAAAGAAAAATAATAATAAAAATGGCCATAAATCAATTCTCATAGTTTGTAGACGTGGCAACTTTTGTGCAACCCAATCAATATACGCTTATTGCGCTTTTTTTTTTTTTACCATGTAGAAGAATACATATTGGGCTGAACTGATGAATAAATTATTTTTTTATACATTTTTTTGGATATGTATTATAGCAAAAAGTAAAAAAAAATGTTCTTTTTTCAAAATTGTTTATAGCACAAAAAATTAAAACCGCAGAGGTGATCAAATACCACCAAAAGAAAGCTTTATTTGTGGGGAGAAAAAGGACGTCAATTTAATTTGGGAACAACGTTGCATGACCACGCAATCATCAGTTAAAGTAGCGCAGTGCCGTATCGCAAAAAGTGCTCTGGTCAGGAAGGGGATAAATACAGGTGAAGTGAATCAAGAATCCAACAAGATAGGTGCCAGCCCCGGCTCACCACAGTGAAATTGAATGAATGAAAGAAATGGCTGCACTCCAAGTTGAATGAACAAAGTGGCAAAATTTATTGTACTTCCACCAACATCAGGACACTCAGACTAGGTTAGCCTATTCTGCGTGTCCTGATATTGGTTGAAGTACAATGAATTTTGCCACTTTGTTCATTCAAGTTGGAGTGCAGCCACTTCTTCCATTCACTGAAGTGGTTAAGGAATGGCAATACTTTGCATGTTGCACACTTTGACCAGTTTTCCATTCACCTATCTCTTACCTTGGCAGACCCATAGAGAGTAGACTTGCATACCTCCCAACTTTTTGAGATGGAAATGAGGGACACCTAACAGCAAAAGTATATAGGCATAGGTCACGCCCACTGTCATGCCCCCTTAACCAGTTCCCTACCGACGCATAGTAAAATGACGTCGGCAGGGACTGGTCGTCGATCCGGGAGGACGTCATATCGCGGATCGCTCGTCTGCCGGGGGGTTGTGTCCCCCCCAGATCGGGGTAAAGAGCCAATAAAATTGGCTCTTTACCCCATGACCGGCTGTGTCCAATCACAGCCGGTCACAAACGAGCCTCACGTGCACGCCGCTCGTGCGTGCCCCCGGGGGCGCGCAGCACGGCGATCGGAGCTGAGGCTTGTCCCTCGGACAAAGCCCAGCTCCAATCCGTGTAAAGAGCCAATAGATTTGGCTCTTTACCACGTGACCGGCTGTGTCAATCACAGCCGGTCATGTGATGTAAACAAACCGCGGTAACGAGCTGTTACCGCGATTCTCCCTGTCACACACCGATCGTGTGTGACAGGGAGATTGCGGTAACAGTTTGTTACCACTTACTGTACACCAAGCACACTGATCACCCTCCCCCCAATAAAGAGGACCTGTCACCACCCCATCAGAGTACCTGTCACCTGTACCTCAAAGTACCCGAGTACCTGTCACCTGTCCATCAGAGTACCCGAGTACCTGTCACCTTTCCATCAGAGTACCCGAGTACCTGTCACCTGCCCATCAAAGTACCCGAGTACCTGTCACCTGCCCATCAGAGTACCTGTCACCTGTCCATCAAAGTACCCGAGTACCTGTCGCCTGTCCATCAAAGTACCCGAGTACCTGTCACCTGCCCATCAAAGTACCCGAGTACCTGTCACCAGTCCATCAGAGTACCCAAGTACCTTTTACCAATCCATCAGATTACCCGAGTATCTGTCTCCAGCCCATCAAAGTACCCAAGTACCTATCTGTAGCCCATCAAAAATGAACCATTCAAAAGACTCATAATGCCTCATAGATTATACATTGGGGTGTTTGCTTTCCAAAATGGGGTCATTTTGTGGGTAATTACATTGTCCTGGTGCTCCAGGGCCTTCAAAAGTGTAATAGGTCGTTAGGAAATTAGATGTGAAAATTCTGCTCCTAGAATGCATGACGGTGCTCCCTGCATGTTGGACCTCTCTATGTGGTCAGGCTGTGAAAAAGTCTCACACATGTGGTATCGCCATACTCGGGGACAGTAGCAGAATGTATCTTGGGGTGTAATTGGAAGTATGCATATGCTGTGTGTGAGAAATAACAATTTTGTGCAAAAAAAAAAAAAAATAATAATTTCGTAATTTTCCAAAGAATTGTGGGAAAAAAGTACAACTTCAAAAAACTCGCCATGCCTCTTACTAAATATCTTGGAATGTCTACTTTTCAAAAAGGGATAATTTGGGGGGTATTTGTACTTTCCCGACATTTCAGGGCCTCAAGAAATGAGATGGGCCATCATTGCATCAGGTGTGATCAATTTTCAATGATTTACACCATAGCTTGTAGACTCTATAACTTTCACACAGACCAAATAATATACACTTATTTGGGTTATTTTTACCAAAGATAGGTAGCAGTATAGGTTTTTGCCAAAATTTATGGACAAAAATTACTTATTTGCAAAATTTTACCACAGAAACTAAAAAAAAGTGTTTTTTTTTCAAAATTTTCGCACTTTTTTCAATTATGTCGCAAAAAATAAAAAACCCAGAGGTTCTTAAATACCACCAAAAGAAAGCTCTATTTCTGTGAAAAAAATGATACAAATTTTGTTTGGATGCAGTGTAGCATGAGAGAGTAATTGTCATTCAAAGTGTGAGAGCGCTGAAAGCTGAAAATTGGTCTGGGCAGGAAGGGGGTATAAAACGTCCGGTATTGAAGTGGTTAAAGGAGAATTAAACAAAAATATAAGATTCGTTAAACCCACAAGAGCTTTTTTTTTTTTTTCCAAGAAAAAAAAAAGTTTATTTAGGGAAAAAGGGTACATTACAATGATAAAAGAATATCATATCAGAAATGTATACATTTTGTGATACACGTATATTCAGTTCAATTTAAACATCTTAAGTATTCATCAGAGACATAAGAGCTTTTTTTTTAACTCTATTGTTCCTTTTATTGGCTTTTAAAATGTAAAAATGCAGCAATTTAGAAATTTGATTAAAGGTTTAGCACTGGGAAACACCTTTTGAAAGATAAATAGTGCATTTTATATACAGCTATATAGATCAGACCAAAATGAGGGACAAATGAAGAGGAAAGAGGGACAGAGGGACTTTGTTCCAAATCAGGGACAGTCCATCAAAATCAGGGACAGTTGGGAGCTATGGACTTGTAATACTGCAGTGTAAGCCTGCCAATTACCACCCATGTAGAAGACAGAGTTCAGTCTGTCTCATGTGGTTAATAAACATGCTCCTCACTTCTCACTGAATAAACTCCCTATCTGTTTGATGTCTCTGATCAGAGCTGAGCCTCTGCAAACACTTGGTCAGGTCACCCTCCAAGCAGGGAGTGCACACCATTCTAGATGCACTAGAGTAGCACAGTCATCCTTCAAACTGGCTGACAGGGCCTGCACAGCAGACCCTAGCACCTAATCTCTGCTTTCCTTGCCACATGTGATGATTTTATTAGGCCCATTCCAGGACACAGAAGGCTCAGTTTGTCACTATCAGTGTTCCCTTTCAGAGACATTAGCCAATTGCTTAGGGTCAATCTGCCTTTTCTAAGCAGCTTAAAAACCATTTGTTCTTCTCCATTTAGGAAATGACAGTCTTAATTCATAGGCAGAGGCTTTGCGCATTTTATGGACAAATGAAAGATCATTGCACTGCGCTTTCCACTGCATAAAAATAACACAACAACTTGTTAAGCAATAAACTTGTGTTCTGGATGGAAGGGAATTTTATGGCTATTTCAGAAACTTCCTAGAGGGAGAATCCTCTGTATAACATTGTCAAGTAAAAGAGCTCTGGTTGCGCTTTATGAAGCGTTTGCATTCAGATGTGATGTAATGGTGCCACCTGCAGGTTAAAGTAGAAAGCTGCAACTTGCCTTAGTGCGAGAGGAAAGAGACACGCATGTATTCTCTCCTCTCTATGTTCAGCACTGTTATATTATTATTATACAGGATTTATAGAGCGCCAACAGTTTGCACAGCGCTTTACAATAAAGAAGGGATACAGTACAATTTCAATACAGAAGGAATAGGAGGGCCCTGCTCGTAGAGCTTACAATCATATAAACAGATCTGCAATTCTTAGCTAATAAGTTCGAGCCTGTTCACATCTACATAACCTCATCCATGTCAAACCAACCTAAATCGAATGAGTCACATGTTTTTTACACCCCCCCCCCCCACCCGAATGACGAATGAGTCCTGCATAGTTACCAGGTGCTCCATCGTTTGCAATGTCCAACAAAGTTTATTTTTATGTTTTGGATACTGTTGCTAAACTGTTGACAACATTCATATATAGATAATGTATATTTTCTTATACACACTGCATGTAATTCATAGAAACATAGAAACGTGATGGCAGAAAAAGACTGAGTAGTCCATCGAGTCTGCCCCTTTTTATTTATTTATTTTTAATTTTGACTATAGATTTATGTTTATCCCAAGCATGTTTGAAGCCATTTAGGCCTCATACACACGGGCATTTTGGCCGCCGGCGTTTGTAGGCGTTTTTTTCCAGCTCTCCATGTTATTCAATGGCCCTCTAAAAACGCCGGCGTTTGTGGGCAGTAGAGGGCGTCGGCGTTAGTGAGCTGTAGCTAGAACGCGGGACCAGTGCGTTCTGAAGCTGCAGCGTCATGGCGTTTCTTGACGCCGGGCCGGCAAAACGCTCAATAACGTTGCTTAACGTTATATACACAGCGTTAAGCCTCGTTAGGCGTTCTATTCAAAATCAAAGGTTCCCTATGGGAGCCCATTGATTTGAATAGAAGCCGCACCAGAAGTCGGATCGCGGTGATCCGACTTGCGGCGCGACTTGTGTGCCGTGTCTTAAAGGGAAAGCCCCGCAAAAAATTTGCGTGGGGTCCCCCCCCCAGGGTATACCAGGCTCTTCGATCTGGGATGGATTTAAGAGGAGCACCCACGCCGAAAAAAACGGCGTAGGGTTCCCCCAAAATCCATACCAGACCCTTATCCGAGCACGCAGCCTGGCAGGCCAGGAAAGGGGGTGGGGACGAGCAAGCGCCCCCCCCCTCCTGGACCGTACCAGGCCGCATGCCCTCAACATGGGGAGTATGGGTGCTTTGGGGCAGGGGGGGCTCTGCGCCCCCCACCCCAAAGCACCTTGTCCCCATGTTGATGGGGACAAGAGCCTCTTCCCGACAACCCTGGCCGTTGGTTATCGGGGTCTGCGAGCGGGGGCTTAACGGAATCTGGAAGCCCCCTTTAAGAAGGGGGCCCCCAGATGCCGGGCCCCCCACCCTATGTAAATGAGTATGGGGTACATCGTACCCCTACCCATTTACCTGGGGGGAAAAAGTGTACAAAAAAAAACACGACACAGCTTTTTAAAATATTTTATTAAATCCGCTCCGGCATCTTCTCCCCTCTCTTCTTTCTTTGGCTCTTTTGCGGGGTCTTCTGTCTTCTGAGGGGTCTTCTGCGGGGTTCTTCTGCGGGGTTCTTCAGCTCTTTTGCTCTTTTGCTGCTGTCTCCCCGGCTTCCTTCTCCCGCCGCCGCCGCTGCTTCTTCTCCCTCTTCTCCCTCTTCTTCCCCTTCTTCTGGAGCTGTTGACTCGTCGCTCTCTTCCACTCGAATACCGGGTCCGTGCTGCGCGGTTGCCTTATATTGGAATGGGGGCGTGGCCACACGATGACGTCATCATTAGCCCCACCCACATGATGTCACATCCTGGGGCGGGGCATCACATCACAGCCCCGCCCCAGGATGTGACATCATGTGGGTGGGGCTAATGATGACGTCATCGTGTGGCCACGCCCCCATTCCAATATAAGGCAACCGCGCAGCACGGACCCGGTATTCGAGTGGAAGAGAGCTACGAGTCAACAGCTCCAGAAGAAGGGGAAGAAGAGGGAGAAGAGGGAGAAGAGGGAGAAGAAGCAGCGGCGGCGGCGGGAGAAGGAAGCCAGGGAGACAGCAGCAAAAGAGCAAAAGAGCTGAAGAACCCCGCAGAAGAACACCGCAGAAGACCCCTCAGAAGACAGAAGACCCCGCAAAAGAGCCGAAGAAAGAAGAGAGGGGAGAAGATGCGGAGCGGATTTAATAAAATATTTTTAAAAAGCTGTGTCGTGTTTTTTTTTTTGTACACTTTTTCCCCCCAGGTAAATGGGTAGGGGTACGATGTACCCCATACTCATTTACATAGGGTGGGGGGCCCGGCATCTGGGGACCCCCTTGTTAAAGGGGGCTTCCAGATTCCGATAAGCCCCCGCCCGCAGACCCCGACAACCAACGGCCAGGGTTGTCGGGAAGAGGCTCTTGTCCCCATCAACATTGGGACAAGGTGCTTTGGGGTGGGGGGCGCAGTGCCCCCCCTGCCCCAAAGCACCCATACTTCCCATGTTGAGGGCATGCAGCCTAGTACGGTCCAGGAGGAGGGGGGCGCTTGCTCGTCCCCACCCCCTTTCCTGGCCTGCCAGGCTGCGTGCTCGGATAAGGGTCTGGTATGGATTTTGGGGGGACCCTACGCCGTTTTTTTTCGGCGTGGGGTCTCCTCTTAAAATCCCTGCAAGATCGAAGAGCCTGGTATGCTCTGGGGGGGGGGACCCCACGCAAATTTTTTTTGCGGGGGTTCCCCTTTAAGACACGGCACACAAGTCGCGCCGCAAGTCGGATGGCCGCGATCCGACTTCTGGTGCAGCTTCTATTCAAATCAATGGGCTCCTATAGGGAACCATTGATTTTGAATAGAGGCAGAAAACGCAGCAAAAAGCTGGCGTGAAAAAACGTCCATTGACGTTAATGCAAAACGCCAAGCAAAACGTCAGTTTTTTCCCCTGACGTCAGGCCCGGCGTTTTGCTTATTTTTCTGCAAACGCCCGTGTGTATGAGGCCTTACTGTTGACTGTCTCACAACCTCTGTTGGTAGTTTATTCCAATCATCAACCACCCTTTCAGTAAAATTATACTTTCTAATATTAGTTTTGAACTTCCCCCCAGTTAGTTTGAGGTCATGTCCCCGTGTTCTTGATTTTGGTTTCATATTGAAAAGACTGCCCTCCTGAACCTTATTCACCCCCTTGATGTATTTAAAGGTTTCAATCATGTCTCCCCTCTCCCTTCTTTCCTCCAGACTGTACATATTAAGTTCCTGAAGTCGCTCTTGATATGTTTTATCCCCCAGACCTTTCACCATTTTTGTTACCCGTCTCTGGACTCGTTCTATTTTATCAATATCTTTTTGTAAGTGAGGTCTCCAGAACTGGACACAGTATTCTAAGTGAGGTCTCACTAAAGATCTATATAGAGGAATCAGAACCTCCTTCCTCCTGCTGGTGATCCCTCTACTGATACATCCCAGAATTCTATTTGCTTTTCCCACTGCCTGGTTACACTGTTTGCTCATTTTGCAATCATCTGAAATAAGCACCTCCAAATCTTTTTCTTCTGTAGTGCTGGCTAACACTGTGCCCCCAATGCTGTACTCTCTAAGCGGATTCTTTTTGTAAATGACACAATTCTTTGTATGTAAATGTGTCACAGTACTGCCTGTAACCATAGACATTGGGCAAGGGACAGGTGGTGATCAGGTAGGGTTGCCACCTCATCCCTTAATACCTGAACACATATGAATTACACAGGTTATAAAGCTAAATTAAAGCATGTAGTGAGTTTAATTACCACCTTAATCAGCCACAGAACCTGTGTAAATCTTGTGTTCGGTTTAAAAGGGATGAGGTGGCAACCCTATGGTCAGGAAAAGGGGTGCCAGCCTACCTGGCGTTGGGGACATGTCCCCTGTCTAGACCACATGCTGGGAAAACCCATGACCCTGTTGCATTTGAGCCAGGTGGGTGGCACAGCCTCTGATGGACCTGGCCTGGAACCACTATAGAGTGGTCCCTGACAACTCTTTTGTTAAAGAATAGGTTACCCCAACATTTCATATTCCTGATATGTGTCTGCTGTAACATGTACTAGTGCTAAAAGGTATCCTGTTCCCTTTGTGTTTCTTCCATTGTGTGAAATCCCTACCAGTCCTTCTGCTATCCTATTAAAATCACCCTAATCCTAAAATCTGTAACTCTACAGGCATCCACAATCTAAGGCTAGCCCATCTAGCCTTGTAAGGAAGAAATCGCTATACATACCTTTTCTTCACTGTGGAGGCGGATGCAGAGGAGGCAGCCGACAATGGAAGCCCCATAGTAACTCTATGGGTGACGTCACTTCCCAGGCATTTCCCAGCCTTTGTCAGCTGTCTCTTCTGCAGAGCTTCCGTCTCTGGAGGCCAGACCAGAGTGGCTTCAGAAAAGTGTGTAGTGATTTCTTTTTTTCAGGGCTAGATAGGTTAGTCTTAGATTGTGGATGCCAGTAGATTTAGAGATTTTAGTATTAGGGTGAACTTCCACTTTAAAAACTGACCACACTAGACAAGAGAGCACATCCATCTCAACTTGGTCAGTTTTGTGGCTGTGATTAGAGAACACCCTGACTGTCCTCCAATGATCAGACTTGTGCTGACACAATCACCCTGCACAGCCATTCATGGGAGGATCAGTATAGTGCCACTTCTACACCTTTCCAAGCCCTTTATACAGCTGAGAACAGAGGTTATGTGATCACTTATAAAAAGAAAAAAGAGGCCTTTCACTTCTGTTTTAAACTGGATGGGTTGTTTTACAAGGTAAGGGTTTACAGATACTTTAAGTATTAATTTAGTCCCCTTTAGTCCCCAACCACTGTTGCATATCAGCACTGCTAATCTACTTCAAACCTCTTTACAGCCACTTTCTAACTACATTTGCTGCAGCAACTGCTACATAGAATTTCTCATAGAGGGTTTCCTGATAATAACAACAGTGGAACATGCCTGTGCAAAGTGTGTCAGCATGGCATCTTGAGGTCTCCATTGGAAGACAAGGTGAAGATTCGGAAGAGCAATTAGGTACAGGGACAGTGCATAACAGGAAGTGCATAACCTTCTTGAATAAGAGTCGTCATTACAGGTATTATTTTAATGAATGGGGTCAATTTAAAGGAGGGACTTTAACCACTTCAGCCCGGGAAGGATTTCCCAGGTTAGGACCAGAGCACTTTTTGCGATTCGGCACTGCATCACTTTAACTGACAATTGCGTGGTCGTGCGACGTTGTACCCAAACAAAATTTGTGTCCTTTTTTTCCCACAAATAGAGCTTTCTTTTGGTGGTATTTGATTGCCTCTGTGTCATTTCTGATCACCGCTATAAACAAAAGAAGACCGACAATTTTTAAAAAAAAAAATGTTTTTCTTTCTTTTCTTTTTGCTAAAATACAAATCCCCCAAAAAAATGAAAAAAAAAATGTTTTTCATCGGTTTTGGTCGATTTATATTCTTCCTCATATTTTTGGTAAAATTATTCTAATTAATTGGTTTGCGCAAAAGTGGCCGCGTTTACGGATAATGAGAATTAAGTTCTGAAGTTTTTATTTTTTTTACATTTTTTACTAGTAATGGCGGCGATCTGTGATTTTTAGCGGTACTGCGATATTGCAGCGGACATGTCGGACCATTTTGACACTTTTTTGGGACCAATGACATTTATACAGCGATCAGAAATGTAAATATCCACTGATTACTGTGTAAATGTCACTGGCATTGAAGGGGTTAACCTGCAGGGGAAGATCTAGGGGTTAACTGTGTTCCCTGGGTGTGTTCTTACTGTGGGGGGGCTGGGCTACCATGGGCATAAGAGATCTAACTGATCCCAGTGACAGGGATCAGCAGATCTCCTATGCCCCCACTAACAGATCGGGGAACCGCCATGTTTACATCGGCGGTTCCCCGTTCTTTTGCTGTGGCCGCTCATCGCGGCTCACCGGCGGACATCGGGTCTGCCCGAGCCGCGGGCACACTCCTCAGGAGTACAGCGGGCGCGCGCATCCCCTAGCGGCCACCCGCAGATCGCCGCTTATTTACGGCGATTCGTGGGACGCGTTCACACTGCTGCCGTGAATATACGGTGGGCAGTGTGGAAGTGGTTAAAAAAAAACAATTATACTCACCTAGGTGAATGCATCATCAATCCAATGCTGCATCTGTCCCCCACTGGCTCTGCACTGAGAATTGAAAGATCAAACACTGCTGATCTCGCTGATCTCTCGGTTCTCAGCATTATAAATAAACAAATGTATTCATCAATTTAGGCCAATATGTATTCTTTTAAATATTTTTGGTATAAAAAATCGCAATAAGTGTATATTGATTGGTTTGCACAAAAGTTATCGCATCTATAAAATAGGGGATAGATTTATGGCATTTTTATTATTCTTTTTTTTTTTACTAGTAATGACAGCGATCTGCGATTCTTAGCGGGACTGCAATATTGTGGTGAACAGATCAGACACTTTTGACACTTTTTTGGGACCAATGACATTTATAGAGCGATCAGAGTTAAAAATAGCCACTGATTACTGTATAAATGTCATTGGCAGGGAAGGGGTTAACACTAGGGGCTGATCAAGGGGTTAAATGTTTCCTAGGGAGGTGTTTCTAACTTTGTGGGGGCTGAGCTGATAGGGAGTAGAGACAGATCGCTGTTCCAGATTACTCGGAACAGCAGATCTCTCTCTACTTTCCTGACAGAATGCAGATCTGTCTGTTTACATTGACAGATCTCCATTCTGTCTCTCTGTGGAGCGATCGTGGGTAGCCGGCGGACATCGCAACCACCGGCCATGCGCATCGGCTCCAGCGCCGCGCATGCGCCCCCTATAGCTCTTAAAGCGTCTGACATAAAATGACGGCGATTTGCGCAGGAGAGCCGACCTGCCGCCGTACAACTAAGACGGCTGGTCAGCAAGCAGTTAATGGAATACAGTTTGGTCATGGACTTTCTCTAGCTGGTTCACTGCTGACATCATCCTATGCTCTCCCCTCCCACCAGCAAGCTCTGTGTGTCAGCAGAGTTAAGAGTAGGTAAAAGCATATTTCTGGCCAGGAATAAACCTGAGTCACTGAATAGAGTCAGAGTTACTAGAGGCTAGGGCTGGATGACTCATTCTGGTAGCTCTCTGGTGCCCCCCCTGGTGTCTGGAATGTTGGAGAATGTTCTAGAACTATAGAGTGGAGATGAAGAGGAGCTGCCATGAATATTTATGGGGCCTCAGCCAATCTCCAGATGTGGGCTGGCAGGGGACTGAGACAAGCCCATACATAGACATGGCCATTCCATCAGGGGAGTCGAGTGGAAGATGGAGATGGAGTGCTGAGGAGGGGCTGTAGGTGAACCCTGCCAGGGAGGGGTTTTATCCTCGGGCTAGAGCTCAGGATAGCTGGCTTGCAAGGATCCCACCATAGGAGGCAACTGGAGGGATTCATGCCAGAAGAGGCAGCATTAGAGCAAGCAGGGGCAGTGAGTAATATCAGCACAGTGCAAGGACAACATAAGCGAGAGAGATTGTCAGTTTTAGCAGTGCTCTCTGAAGACAGTGGTGTGCTTAAGTCTTCATCCTTGCCCTGGGGAAATCTCCATGGAAGTTGGCCAGTCAGGAAGGACTGGGGAAGTGTGGCAATCAGGAAGAACTGGGGAAGTGTGCCAGTCAGGAAGGATTGGGGAAGTGTGCCAGTGGGGAAGAACTGGGGAAGTGTGCCAGTCATTAAGGATTGGTGAAGTGTGCCAGTCAGGAAGGATTGGAGAAGTGTGCCAGTCAGGAAGGATTGGGGAAGTGTGCCTGTCAGGAGGACTGGGGAAGCCAGCAGCCAGGTGGGCTGGCATCTTCTGCAGCAGTAGAATTGAGCTCAGGGCCTACAGGAAGGCAGAAGGAGAAGCTGTTAACTCCATATTGTGCTACTTTTTCCACAAAGGGACAATATCTTCCCAGCCTGCAATGGGCAGATGCTGAATTAACACTAAAGACTGTTAGTTCCCCTGGAGTGATCAGCAGGAGCTGTACATGTGAACCAAGTTTGTGCAGGAGGAAGGAAGAAGAGGACTATGTGTAAATAGGAGGGACGTTGTGCCCTTTTGTTCATAGTTTGGACATTTTTCAATTTGGGCATCCCATAATTCCCTACCCCATGCAAGTTATCAACCCCTAATACACAACCAAAATGCCCCATGGGACTTTAAATGAGGGATGCATGAGGTCAACACACCAAGGGAGTATAAAATAACCAATTTAATGGCAGTTTGCAGACATCATATCAAAACAATGCATAAGCATACAAGTGATGGTCATGAAAAGCAGCCTAGTACAGAATTGAATACAGTCATAATGTCAATATTTGTATTAACAGGTATAATATAGTCGGTGAACTTGTACATCTATAGTCTCAACGCGTTTCGCGAGCTTGGCTCGCTTCCTCAGGAGTAGATGTGCGTATCTATAAACAAAGTACCAGTTAGATAAATGTGATATTGGTAAAGGAATTAAGCAGGGGAACACAGAACGGCTGGGGGTAGCCGTTCTGTGTTCCCCTGCTTATGCATTGTTTTGATATGATGTCTGCAAACTGCCATTAAATTGGTTATTTTATACTCCCTTGGTGTGTTGACCTCATGCATCCCTCATTTAAAGTCCCATGGGGCATTTTGGTTGTGTATTCACTTATATAGGGATGGAGGTATGCTTGAGTAGAGGCTACACTTGACCACCCCCTTCTGCTATCAACCTCTAATAAAAAAACAAAAAAAAGCCAAGGACTGTTTTCTGTGTTGGAATGCATGAAGAAAATGCTGAGTGTGTAGCAGTGGGGAAACCTAACTCTGCAGCTCCTATGTGCGGTGTGCTACATGCATATTGTACTGTTTTTAAGTCAGTCTGTGCCCATTTAGGACAAAGCAACATGTTCACTTTATTACTGCCCTCCCCAGCTTCAAATACTTACCTTTCTTTCACTCTATCATTGATCTGTTCAGCTGTCCAGCAAAAGAAGCCCACTTTAAGTTATGTAAGTCAGAGCTTACATATGGCAAACACTTTCCATGCCCCCATGAGACAGTGCTGGGCCAATGACTTAGTGCCAATGCTGTCACATGGCATGAGCCACATTACCCTCAATACAGGAAAGTGACTGCTATGTCCTTTAATCCTTGTAGCTGAACAGGGAGGAAGGGAGAGGTGAGTATGTGCTGCTGGAGAGTGGCCATTAAAGTTTGATCATTTGATCAGGTCATTATTTTTTTATAATATAACTTGGAAGGTTGAAGTAGTAGCTCTCTACAATGACCTAGCAAAGTTATGCCAGAAGAAATGTGTATATGTCTGTATTGGATTTCTATTTAGAGACTGTATTTTTTAAACTAACAAAAATGTTTTGGGCCAGCCGCAAAAAAAATATGTACTGAAAGAAAATTGATGGTTGCCATGGCTTACACCTTTTGTCTCTGGCATTGATACAGTTCTGAAACATAGAACTGGAACAAGCATGCAGATCAGGAAACTCACAGGGAATTTAGAGCTCAGAACCTTCATTCTTGTCCCTGGTCAGTGACTCAAAAAGCACTGATACCACTGGACCAGAATGACAACCAGGGGCTAATATTTTCGGAAGGAGAGGCAGCCTCTATACTTCCTCAGTACAGATATTTTTTTTTTTTAGTCCTTTAACTAAAACTGCTTTTCCCAGCTAATGTTCAGACCTATTTAATCACATGGATACGTATTAGTAAAATATGAGGATTCTATTTTTCTGGTATATAAATCAATTTTGACTTCTTGCATAGTAAGATCATATAACAATGATGTTGTTACTTTCCTTGTTCAAGTATTTTATTAAAGATTATCAGAAAACATTAAGTGTAATATATAAAGAATAAAGATGTTGTTACTTTCAATCACTTTTGAAAGTGGATCGGATTTGTGCAGATTTGCTATCTATAGGGAGTATTTAGAAATGTTTTTTTTATGTTTTTTTATTCCTCCTATAAATCGCAGTATACTTGTGTCTAGGCATTCCTGTTCTGTAGCTTTTCATAGGTAATCAGCTAAACGATTGACAGAGAGTACCTGTAACTTCTAGTTTTACTAAACAGGTGCAAACTTAGAAGCAGTAATACAAAGCGGGTTCAGGATGGCAAAGAACATGCATACACTGCAGAATACTATAATCAGATTTTGAAAGCTGCACAAACATGGACTATTTTACTGCAATGTTCCTGTGACTCAATCACAGTAACGTGGCTGCATAGGGTGATCTCTGTAAAACTATAACAATAGAAAGTCTAGATGAGAATCACTACTTAATAAAACAGTTCAGAACTCTAACAGTGACTTGTGATAGGAGAGTCAGAAGGCAACCAGAAACACAAATGCAGCGGAGGAAGAAAGAGAGAAAAGAGAGAAGACAAAGGAGTAGGAAATGTGAAGAGGGGAGGGGGGGGAGAGGAAAAGTCCTGCAGGAGGGGGAAGTAACAATTCGGTATTCAGGAGAACAAGGTATATGGGTATGTATGTCTTCGGTTTTGCGAAATGACGTAACGGGATAGGTCCCGGACATAAGTTTGGTTGTTTTTGACCGAAGAGTAAACAAGTATCGACGATTTTCCCATTATCGGTCTCGAACCTTCTCCGTGAGACAAGGCAAACGGTACGACTTTTCGTTAGATTGACTGGAACACTAGTTACTCTTTTACAACTCATAAGACTTACTATGAGTGAGATTTAAAGAGTTTCATACCAGTGGTACCACCAGGATACGAGAGGGGTGAGACGTAGACTTGTCGGACCCGGAGAGGACTTATGGCTTAACAATGAAGGGGGAGGACGTCCT
>BLSH010169284.1:279653-291178 GCA_018402905.1 Glandirana rugosa | reverse complement strand
AGTACCTGTAACTTCTAGTTTTACTAAACAGGTGCAAACTTAGAAGCAGTAATACAAAGCGGGTTCAGGATGGCAAAGAACATGCATACACTGCAGAATACTATAATCAGATTTTGAAAGCTGCACAAACATGGACTATTTTACTGCAATGTTCCTGTGACTCAATCACAGTAACGTGGCTGCATAGGGTGATCTCTGTAAAACTATAACAATAGAAAGTCTAGATGAGAATCACTACTTAATAAAACAGTTCAGAACTCTAACAGTGACTTGTGATAGGAGAGTCAGAAGGCAACCAGAAACACAAATGCAGCGGAGGAAGAAAGAGAGAAAAGAGAGAAGACAAAGGAGTAGGAAATGTGAAGAGGGGAGGGGGGGGGGGAGAGGAAAAGTCCTGCAGGTGGGGAAAGTAACAATTCGGTATTCAGGAGAGGCCCAGGCTGTTCAGATGCAGAGTGGGGAGAGCATAGAACCACCATGGTGACCATACTTTGAGAAATTTAGAGTGAGTATCATTCAGAATACTCAACATTTTCTCATTGATCACACGGTCAGTTAGATTGCTTTTCAGCATGGCAAACGGAACAGAGTGCCTCTTCCAAGCTCTGGCTATTACCCTTTTAACAGCTATGAACAAATGAGAAGCCAGTTTTTGTTGGTTTGAATGCAGGCCCTGGATAGGGCAATGCAGTAAAGCGTTTTGGCTTCTCTATGTATGGGTATATGGAACAAGGAATGCAGGAGATCCTAGACATCCTAGACCTAGACCAGAAACCTATGAGGTGGGAACAAGACCATCCCCCCCGTTAGCCGAATCCTCTGGTGCTATAGGATGGGTTCGAACTCCCTATCTGGGCCGGGACCCAGTACCAACATAGAAGAACTTTATATGTAGCTTCAAAGGTAGCCGTGTTGAAGGAGCACATAGCCATGGAGGACCTGGCCTTGTTCCAATCCTCTGGATCAATAGAGATCCCCAGGTCCCTCATCCACCATGATTAATAAGATGCGGCTCCAGGAGAGTCTATGGCATTTAGAGGAGTATAAATCATCGCGATAGTACCTGGGGCACCAGGGGAATGGAGACAAAGGTGTTCAAAAATGTTTTCTGGAAAGGGTAAACACAGTTACGCCTCAGCGAGGAAACCCAATGGCTTAATTGGGTGTAGCGGAAAAATTCCGTAGAGGATACCTCCTGGGTATCCTGGAAGGAAGACCAGGAGGGGAGAGTGCAGGACAAGAGAAAGTGACAGACTTCCATAAATCCATGAGTGGACCACCAGGAGAAGGAGCTTGATTGGTCAAGGCCCGGTGGGAACAGGGGGTTATTAAAAAGAGGGAGAAGCGGAAGGAAGGATGACATAAGGTTGCCCGTTGAACATTTTTCAACCAGTTATCAGATCACCAGTAATAAAAGGGGCAGCTTAGACATGAGGAAACAAAACCATGTTCATTTTTCCGAGAAGGCTACCTTTACACAAAGACCTCATGTAGAACAAAGCATGGTAAGTCAGAAATTGGGAAAAGATCAGGTGCAAGGAGCCTACAGGCCATATTGTCATTTGCTTGATCTTTGTGGACACAACTTTCACAGTACGCATGCTTTGCTTCAATGGAAAGGTAAACTAACACCCTACAACCTCCCTACCCCTTGGTCCCCACTGCACTCACCTCTATGTTTCACCATCCACGTAGCCAGGTGCAGCAGTCCTGGGATGTGAAAACCCCACTATTTTTCCTCTTTTCTCCTTAGGGACACCAGGATGGATCAGAGGGGCTCTGATTGGTCAGCACCACCAAAGTAAGTGCAACAGGGACCAGAAGAGGTGGGGAAAGTGTTGGATGTTAGTTCACCTTTCCAATTCTTCTGAAAAGTTGAAATAACCCTTTAAGCAGAAATGTCAGCTATCAAATACAATAATACTTATATTTGTCACCTATCTAATTTTCTTTTGGGTTGTCTAGTTTCTTCTCATATATACAGTATGTGACACTCATTAACTGTCCTTTTTCAAAATGCCCTTTAACCGCCCTTTAAATTCTTTTGTGGATTTTGGCTTGAAAATATCCAAGTTAGAAGGCAGAGAATTGAATTAATCTAGGAGACATGGTAAATAAGTTTAGTATCTGGTTAAATCCAGCATATCAGGGTTCTGTGCTGTCTTGAAACGTGATATATTTGTAGTTTAATGGTTCTGTTATCAGGCTGCCATAAAATGATACATATACTGAAGATCTATGTTGTACATGAGATGTCAGACCACACAGGACCTCCCTGTAGATGTATGCATGAATCCCCAGCCTTCCTCCCATTGTTTACAATAGAAGGGGAAGTTCATCAATCTGGAACGTATATGACAATGCTGTCATACATCACCATGCCTTTCTCTAGGAAAAAAATCATAATCAAAACAGTCCCTGTTCTTTGCCTGTCATGCTAAGAAAACATGTAACATGTGCTTATTATTTTGTAATTATAGACATTATACAGTGACAAATATGATATGCTCATTTGCATTTCAACACTGTACAATTTTGTTTCTGGGTCTGGTGGAAGATTGAGCCACAGGAAAACCAAATTTAGGCAGCTAAATGTAAAATATATACTCTTAATTTACCCAGATACTTATTACCATTGTTTAACAAAAGCTGGGTGCCAGGTCAAGCAATGCTGACCTTCCAGCATGCATTTTTAATCTAATTTATATATCTCTTGAGAACACCTGCCATGCAACCTGCTCCCAATCAGCTTTGACGGCACAAACGTTTGTAAGGATATCTTTCATTATAAAGGTCCTTGCCCTCACCCAGCATGTCCCCTACTTTGGTTAAGAGACTTGTACAGCAAGTGTGCTCCAGACCGGTAAAACAGACCTGGAGCCCACTTTGTAGAGCCCTACCTTTTCAACATGATAGTGTTATAATGGCCTACTATAACATATCATTTTCTTAATTTTCTTTCTTTACAGGCTATGTGTTTCCCTTCAACTGTCATTCTTCCGCAGCTAACATAAGATGCAAAATAATTTATAGAGGTGATTATGTGTTCTTTCATCAGCAGTCGTGATCTTTAAAAGTAAAAGAAATAATTATACATGTAGTGGTCCATAATAATATTTACAACATTAGAGATACCAAAAATGCAGTTTATCTATTTATGTTCATAGCTATATGACACCTCCACTTTCCACAGCCTATTTTTCAATAACAGTAAGGCACAGTTCACACTGCTCTAACTTGGTATCCAACTTGTGAGACCCCAAGTCGCATGACTTGTGAAATCCCATATTAGTCAATGAGAGCTGTCTTAACCACTTCAGCCCCGAAAGGAGTTCACACTTTAGGACCAGAGCACTTTTTGCGATTAGGCACTGCGTCGCTATAACTGACAATTGCGCGGTCGTGTGACGTTGTACACAAACAAAATTTGCGTCCTATTTTTCCCACAAATAGAGCTTTCTTTTGGTGGTATTTGAGCACCGCTGCATCATTTCTGATCGCCGCTATAAACAAAAGAAGAGCGTCAATTTTGCAAAAAAAAACAAATTTCTTACTTTTTGCTAAAATACAAATGCAAAAAAAAAAAATAAAAAAACATTTTTTTCAACGGTTTTGGCCGATTTTATATTCTTCCTCATATTTGTGATAGAAAAAATTGCAATCAGCGTTTATTGATTGGTTTGCGCAAAAGTTGCCGCGTTTACGGATGATGAGAATTCATTTTTGGGGTTTTTATTTTTTATTTTTTTACTAGTTATGGCGGCGATCTGCGATTTTTAGCGGTACTGCGATATTGTGGCGGACATGTCGGACCATTTTGACACTTTTTTGGGACCATTGGCATTTATACAGCGATCAGTGCTATAAAAATGCACTGATTACTGTGTAAATGCCATTGGCAGTGTAGGGGTTAACCTGGGGGGCGCTCTAAGGGTTAACTGTGTTCCCTGGGCGTGTTCTAACCATGTGTGGGCTGCCCTAGCAGGGGAAGGGGAGTGATCACAGCTTCCATATAGAGGAAGGCTGTGATCACAGCCCTTCCCCCCTCATGGAACGGAGATCCATGTTTACATGCACGGACCTCAGTTCTTTCACTCTGGGGGGGGGGCATCACGGGTAGCTGGCGGAGATCGAGGCCGCCGCACCCGCTCCCTGCCCCCCCCCGGACACAGTGAGCGTGCGAGCGCGCCTCAGGCGGCATGCGCGCGCTCACAGTGCACGATCTCGCAGCCGCTGTCATATGAAGGCGGTTTGCGATATCGAACCACCTTGTCACCGTCAACCTGCGGTTGGCGGTTGGCAAGTGGTTAAAGTGGAGTTCCACTGAGAATTTTTTTTTTTACATCATTCAAGTCCTATACCTATATAGACTTACCTTTGAAAGAAATTTTTTTTTTATGCTCACCCTTGTTGCTAGGGGGTCTCTGAATTCTGCCCCTTTTTAGGTCCTAGGCTCTTCTCCTCACTTCCTGCTTCCCCTGCCCTCCTGGGAGATGTGACACATCATTTCCCAGGAGTCAGTGGGATTCCCTGTACTGTAAAATTGTGTTATTTCCAGAAATGACACAATTTAAGGCGGACCAAGATCGAGGAGTGCATGATGGTTACCCACCATGCACTTCTTTCAGGAAGAGATGCCAGGAGACCCAGGATGGGCTTCAGATGCCCCTCACCTAAAATGGAAAAGTCCAGAAGTGAGAGAAACTAAATTGTGAGTAAAAAATACATGTAATTACTAGGCGGTTTGAAAGTAAGGAAACAAAAGGTTTAGTATTAAAAGAGTGGATGCCAAAAAAAAAAAATTCTGGGTGAAACTCCGCTTTAATTAGCACTATTGAAGTCGCTCCTACTTTAGAAAAGGTTCCTGTACTATGTCAAGATGACTTCTATCTGACTTGCGCCCATAAACTTTAACCGCTTCCACACCGCCCACTGCACATTTACTGCGGCAGGACGGCCCGGCTGGGGAAACAGCGTACCTGTACGTTGTCTCTTCTTCAGGGTCTGAGGTGACCCACTCCTGCTGTGATTGGACACAGCAGAAGTAGGGTTGTCACATCATCCCTTTAATCCAGGACACACATTAATTACACAGGTTCTGTGGCTGATTAAGGTGGTAATTAAACTCACTTGGTGCCTCATCTGCATTAAATTAGCTTCAAAACCTGTGTAATTCATATGTGTCCTGGATTAAAGGGATGATGTGGCAACCCTAAGCAGAAGCCAGTCAGCAGGTCCGGGGGCGCGATGTCCGCTGGGACCCGCTGATCATTTACAGGAGAGGCAGAGCGACGGTCTGCCTATGTAAACATTTCATACCGCCATTCTGTTAGAGAGAAAAAATAGAGATCTTATGTTTCTGCTAAGCAGGAACACAGATCTCTGTTTTCCTCCAGTTAAGCCATCCCTCACACAGTTAGAAAGCACTCCCAAGGAGCACACTTAACCCTTTGATCGCACCTAATGTTAACCCCTTCCCTGCTAGTGTAATTTGAACAGTGAGAGTGCATTTTTTTATCACTGATCACAGTATTAGTGTCACTGGTCCCCAAAAAGTGTCATTAATGTCTCCGATTTGCCTGCCGCAATGTCCCAGTCCCACTAAAAATTGTTGATTGTCGCCATTTCTAGTAAAAAATAAAAATGGCATAAAAATATCCCATAGTTTGTAGACGCGATAACTTTTTTGCGCAAACCAATCAATATACACTTATTGGGATTTTTTTTCACCAAAAACATGTAGCACAATACATATTGGCTTAAATTGATGAAGAAATTTGATTTGTTTACATTTTTTTATTGGGTGTGTTTTATAGCAGAAAGTAAAAAATACTGTTTTTTTTTTTCCAAATTGTCTCTTCTTGTTTATAACGCAAAAATGAAAAACCGCAGAGGTGATCAAATATCACCAAAAGAAAGCTCTATTTGTGTGGGGAAAAAAAACATACATTTTGTTTGGGTACAGCGGCGCACGACCGTTCAATTGTTAGTTAAAGCAAGGCAGTGAGGTATCGCAAAAAATGGCCTGGTCATGAAGAGGGGTAAATCTTCCAGGGTTGAAGTGGTTAATGGAAGTTGCCTCCAATTCGGATCCTCCTCTATATTGATGTGATTTGAATCCAACATGAAGGAAGGTGACCCAGGCATTCCTGAAAGTCGCTTCTAAAGTCACATCAGGTCACATCAAAGTAGTACTCAAGTCGCCAGAAAATCGCCAGAAGGTCGCCCTTAAGTCACCAGGCAGAGTCCCACCGTAATTCGAGTGGTTTTCAGGTCGCAGTAGTGTGGACTGAGTCTAAATACACATTTCTAAGTTTCTGTATCTGTGTTCATCAACTGAAAGCAGTCACCAACTGCAAGCTGGAACAGGGAACCTCCACTGCATGCTTTTTTGATCAATATAGATTGCATTACACACACATTGCAAGTCTGACCTAGATTGAAGAGCTGACAGTTGGAAATCAGGAATGATTGTTCAACAAAATATACTTTAATATATTTTATAGATGGGCTAGGACTGTTGAAAACTGCTTGTAATCAATAAAATCAATTGTAACTGATCTGATTTTGCTAAAGAGAAATGAGAAAAAGAATATCACACCATTCCTTGACCTAAGGTCAGACTTGAATTGTTATTGCTGCATTGGCCATGCAACTTAAAGTGGAACTTTACCCATAACAACTTGATAAAATTACTGTTCTTTAGCGTGGAACATGCCTCCAGCATTGCTCCTGTTTCTTCTTGCTGGAGGCTGACATTTTGCTGAAGCCCAGAGCCCCTGAACAGCAGTACATATTTAGGCTGTCATCAGATTGGCCTCTGCAAATTTGGCACAGTGCTGAACAATAGAGAGCAACTGAGCATGTGCAGAGCAGGATGAGACAGTGTATTTGTATTTCCTGGATTTTAAGCAGTATAGGCACTTATTTTGAATGTTTTACATAGCTAGAACTGCCAGCCGGACGTGATCTAGCAGGACTTATTTTTTTTTTTTACTAAAGTTCCACTTTAACAGAGGGATCCCTCAATGTTGATATCAGAAAGGTATGCCAAATGTGTGTTTAACTTAACACACCAACATACACCCAAAACTATTTTGGCAGACATTATGCTTTAATTAATGCAATCAATCTAGTTATATTACTATGGTGCAATGTCTACTTTTTATTTGTCATGACTAAATTTGTCATTCATGGGTGGAAACCCTTTGACGTTTTTTTATGTACCCAGTCGCATATCAATCTTACTGTTAAATAGTACTTTAAGGGTTCATGCACATGGGGCATTTAATAGGGCATTTAATAGGCACAAGGGGCTTTAACATTTTATGTGTACTTTCCCAGCATTTTCCTGCATGTGTGGGACTTTGCTTCATTAATTCAATAAAACAATTCAGAACACAAACAGCTACTTTCTATTATCCTCATAATCAGCATCCTTCACAGTGAAGTACGGGGCAGCTCTGGTAAAACAGGCAAAAAGCTAGAGAGATCCTAGATTCAAGGGTCACCCAACTGGAACTAGAGTCTTATGGTAGCAAGTAGGGAGGGGGCCCTCAAAGTAGCTGGATCTTCTGGAGAAGATACTATTAGGCTCCTTTCTGGGTTTCCACACCCTGATTTTGACAGGGTAGGGCTGCTCACCTTGCCCAGCTAACTGTGACTCATCAGGTACAGTATGGGCTGTCTAAGCTGCTGAGGGAAGCTGAGGAACCTACTTTCCCTGGGTGTGTCCAGGAACCCAGGGAGTTCTCGTAAATGAAATTAAGTGTCATGCACAACTTAAACTCCAGGCACTCTGATACATTACCTGGAAAATGGGCACTCTGCTACAGTACCTCTTCAGCATTACTGTAACTGTTCTGTAAGATTTAGGCTGTGGGCCTAGTGGTCAGAGAGTACTGCTGCAGCCGGTTGCTTCACAGCCAAGTAAACATGTCAAGGAGATTCCTTTTAAAATCATGTATCATTGCATGCAACAAATGTACCTTTTACTTCTTCTGATATGGAAGAGGTTATTTGTAAATTGCAAAGTTAGTATTTGGACATTTTTCAAGAGAACTATAAAGTCTGACAGTTTTGTTGATTTGAGGAAGTTGTTTTAATTGATTTTCACAATTATTTTCCATATCCCAACAAAACCCAGAACCCCCTAATGACATCTGTTTATAGATGTGTATTAGGATAGGGCACGGATGTGCCTGGTGTTATTCCTTCGTTTAGCCACTAGATGTCCCTTAGAAAGAAGTGAAGGGAGATTTGAGTTTAGCTTGACTCGTGGGGCTAGTGTAGTTACAGAGATGTCCACTGGAGGTCCTAAAACGCAGTCGTAAACAATGACTTTAGGTGTAACCAGGGATTAATGTCAGCTTTGCCCTCCCAGCGCAGGGGCATCATGGGTAATGGGGAGGTGGCTTAAACAGCTGTGTTGGAAAGCCGTATAGGAGGATGTTTTCCTGGAGAATGTATCTGTTTAGCCCACATTCCATATTCGCATCACACACGTTCCTGGAATGAGCTCTTTAAGGTAGTGAGTGCTGTAGTGACTGCCAGCTGGATACTGGAACCTGTGTGATAAGTAGATATTCGCCAGCACACCAAGGATCATCAATTTCGTACAGGGGTCCTGTGTGGCTCCAAAACATTGCACTATACTATTTTGTGCTGCAATCTTTCTTGAATGAAAAACGTTTGGACGAAATTGATGATCCTTGGTGTGCTGGGGAATATCTACTTATCTGTTTAGCTTCCCTTTGGGAGGGAAGCAGGGGAGGAAGATGCAGAACTTTGGGACTACTTCAATCCCCTTTGCATAGGATGCTGGACTCAGGGAACTCAGGGAAACCTTTCCTAAAGTTATGGGCTACCCGTTGACTCTCTTCCCTATCAACTCTCTTTATCTTGTTTGCAAGATGGAAGGAATGTGGTGCCCCCTGACTGAGATGACTGGAGAATGCACATCTGCGTTCAGTAAATAATAAAAAGCCTTAGTTATTCGGAGTATTCCTACATCTAACCTCAAGATGGGAAGGTTCTCTGGAAATGGGTGGTGCCTGTAAAATTCTAAGAGAGGCTAAAGCTGTTGCTTCTGAAAGGTACATGAGTGGTATGAACATTTAGGACAGTATGTGCCAAGAAATGAATGCCTGGAAAGCCTGTGTTCTGGACATTCATCCCTGGGCACATACTGACCTAAATGTTAATACTAATTGGTGCATCATCAAGCCACAGCAGCTTCAACTTTCATAGTTCCCTTGCTGCATGTTTGTTGCAAGTGACCAAAGGTCTTCTCTTCATCTGCAGTCTATAGGCTGGTCTCTAGAAAACATGGATCCTTTGCCACAATTACCCAAGCCTGTGAGTGTGGAAGTCAGCACTTACTTTACTTTACTTAACCTTTTACTAGGACAGAGTGGACACAAGCCCTCGCTACCTGAACAGATCCCACTTAGATACTAAGCATCTCTTTATCTTTCCAGCACACAATAGAAAAATGCCCAGTTGGGTACAGTTGAAGAACATTCCAATAGCAATTAGTAAAGCAACTGCTAACTTCTCCAACATAGTAATAACATAGTCCACCTAAATGGAGAATACCTTCCTTTAGGGTACATAGGTGCTTAGGCAGTTCCTCCCTACCCTCAATCCTAGGGTGCTCTCTCCTAATTCTATCTAGCTCTTCTATACTAAGGTCATTACCTTTACAAAGGGGTACTCACAGTCATTTGCTAATTTTAATTTCTGTCCCATTTTACCAGGGGATTTCTAAATGCACCATTTGTGACTTACTCTACCCACCTGTCAATATTTAACCTATCTATACGGAGACCTAACACTCTGTTGCATTCATATGGGCAGCACAATGGCTACATGGTTAGCACTTCTGCAGGCAGCACTTGGGTCGCTGGTTCGAATCCCAACCATGGCACAGCCTTACTGGAGTTTGTATGTTCTCCTAATGCCCATGTTGGCTTCCTCCCACATGCCAAAGACATGCTGGTAAGTTCATTGCTTACTGTATAAATTGGCCCTAGTATGTGTATGTATTATTGTGAGTTAGGGACCTTAGATTGTAAGCTCCTTGAGAGTAGGGACTGATATGAATGTACAATATATCCGTAAAGAGCTGCATAAATTGTTGGTGCTAAATAAGTACTTGTAAATAAATAAAATAATTAACTTCACATGCCAAGAAAACAGACGAATAGTTTCAAACCAGATATCCAATGTAAAATATATATCTACCCTTGAATATATTGTTATTGCAGCAACCCTCTGCAATAATCACTCGTGGTACTTTCTTCCCCTATATACTATAATTTGATATGTGTGTGTGTATACATTACCCCTATTTACACTGCTTCGCATTACGTAAAATGTGACTTGAGATCACTCGTCTTAGGGAGAGAAGGTTTGTGAACTATGATGTAAGATTATTTTCAGAAGAGCTGCATTCTAATCATTTCTTCTGCTCGGGTAATCTAGAGGATTCCGTTTCTCATACAAGTCTAATGCTGTTTTATTTAGCATCTCCATAGAGACAGATACCAGAACTGTGAAGTTATTGGAAGACTCATCTGTTTTCCCAGGCTATTCTATTGAGAGCTGATACTGTAGGTATTTCCTCTCTTGCAAAGTCATAATGTTATTTCCGGTAGTCTGTATGTATCTGAAGGTTTGTCCAACTCATATATTTTGCTTTTTATTTTTTGCTTTTTACAAAGAAAGTATAGGGGAAAATCGTCCAGGTTTTTCTGGTTATTTTTTGCAAAAATAATAAAAACATTCCAGTATTCACAGCCACAGCCAACATATGAAATTGTGTCTGACAAGGTGTAGTATACTAAAAGAAGCTTCTATTGTTATGAATGTATGCCTGATAACATGATTGATATAGCACTTTGTAAGTCAACACAGGTACTGTACATGGAGTTGAGTGGCGGGGGGAGTTCAAAAAGGGTTAGGCATTGCCACATAAACAAACAGGAATACCCATTGATCAGTCAAACCTTTAATGATGGCTGCAGATTCAGTGGGGTACTACCCTTCTTTTTTCAGTATAAGGGTATAATGCACACAACTTTGCTTATTGCATGTTGCCTGACAAGTAAACACATTTACTGTAAAATGCAAGTTTTTGCATAGCCACTGTTTTTTCCTATTGCAAGCATTGCCTTATTGTTTAATCTATATTTTTGCAAAAAGAAATAAAAGTAAACTTTAAGAAGCAGAGGCGGCTCTAGACTTTGTGAGGCCTTAGGCAAAACTTAAACATGAGGCCCCACTTACGCCCATAATGGGAAAAATAATTCATGCGATAAGAAAATTAACTAATTGTTTCCAAACTGACTAGTTACCCATAAGGACAAACAAATACACCGTTACGGATTGGGAAAAACTTGAGGGGGGCGGTGAGTTGAGGTACATGTCATGGACACAACTGAATGTTTCACGATATAGTTAGTACAATAGTCCGTATGTAAGTATTGTTATCTTCGAAGAAAATCATATGATGTGGAACAGTC
>BLSH010169284.1:261921-275189 GCA_018402905.1 Glandirana rugosa | reverse complement strand
CCCCCCCCCCCCCCCCCGTCGGTCGGCCGGTAGCACTTACCCCATCGCTTCACTGGCAGATTCCCCTGCTCGGCGGCCTCCCGTTTCCACGCCCATCACGGCGGCAGCAGCTTCCGTTTTCTCCCTCCTCCTTAGCGGCAATTGGGAGTCTTCTCTTTTCGGCCAATTGGAAAATGGGCCTCAGACCTGCTTCTGGTTGGCCGGATTGAGGATCAGTGTTACAACTGCTGGATGCATTAATAGGGGTGGCCGCGGCTGCCGTGGATAGATTGATGCTGTGCTATGCATGAATCTATCTATTTTACATATAGGGGGTGGCGTGGATAGAGGGGGTGCCCAAATTGACATTAAATGTGATGGCTGCATTTGTTTTCTTTTTTAGGCTCCCCCGTTTTCATCCGGCGATCAGGCCAGTAACACACCTCCTGTATTAGATTGACCCCAAACCAATATTGTGGATGCCACTCAGGCAGCGGTGGCTGGTCAATAAGGGGTGCTTGGGTGCCGCCTCCCCCGCTGACAAGAAAAAAAAAAAGTCAGCGCGACCCCCTACAGGAGGCGCTGGTATATTGACTTTTTTTTTTTCAGCTCCTTGCTGTCTGCTGACAGCAAGTAGTGAGCCGATTGGTCAGTCATAAAAGACTATGTATGTGCACTGAACAGGCGCACACACATAGTCTGATTGGCTGCTCCGAGCCACTGACTGTCATTGGAATGCGGTGGGTGGGGGCGGGACTGTGGCGGACATGCTGGCTGCATGATTACTCGCGCAGGTGCAGCACTCCGCCGGGTTTCAGTCCTGACTCTGCACTCCAGCACGCTCCCCGCTCGCCGGACTCCGCCTGAGAGATGGGGTAAGTGCGGGACCTTGTCCCGACTTCGGCGGGGGGTCTGTCATTGTCGCAAGCCCCTATCTCGGGCTCTGTATACTGCTATATGGTGACTCTGTATACTGCTATATGGTGACTCTGTATGCTGCTATCTGGGGCTCTGTATACTGCTATGTGGTGACTCTGTATAAGGCTATCTGGGGCTCTGTATACTGCTATCTGGAGCTCTGTATACTGTACTGCTATATGGTGACTCTGTATAATCCTATCTGGGGCTCTGTATGCTGCTTTATAGTGACCCTGTATACTGCTATCTGGGACTCTGTATACTGCTATATGGTGACCCTGTATACTGCTATCTGGGGCTCTGTATACTGCTATCTGGGGCTCTGTATACTGCTATATGGTGAATCTGTATACTGCTATATAGGGACTCTGTATTCTGCTATATGGTGACTTTGTGTACTGCTATCTGGTGACTCTGTATACTGCAATATAGTGACTCTGTATACTGCTATCTGGAGCTCTGTATACTGCTATATGGTGACTCTGTATACTGCTATCTGGGGTTGTGTATACTGCTATATGGTGACTCTGTATACCCCTATCTGGTGGCTCTGTATACTGCTATTTGGGGCTCTGTATACTTCTATCTGGTGGCTCTGTATACTTCTATCTGGTGGCTCTGTATACTCCTATCTGGTGGCTCTGTATACTCCTATCTGGGGCTCTGTATACTCCTATCTGGTTGCTCTGTATACTGCTATCTGGTGGCTCTGTATACTGCTATCTGGTGGCTCTGTATACTGCTATATGGTGACTCTGTATACCCCTATCTGGTGACTCTGTATACCCATATCTGGTGATGCTGTATACCCTATCTAGTGATAATGGGCTGTATACTCCTGACACAATGGGTGGAAACTATAAGGGGTGGGGCTTATGCGAAGTGGAATGGGTCAACAAGGAAGGGCGGGATCTGTAGCCCCCCATCCTAAAATTTCACCAACCGCCACTGCACTCAGGCTGTAGGAATCACAATCAATAAAGCCGACCACTGTGAGTGCAGGCTAGGATGGAGCTCGCCCCGGCTCCAGACAGCAATGGGAGAGAAGAAAATGTCCATATAAGCCTCACATCTCTGCAAAGCCCTGGTAAGAAAGTGTAACAGCCTCAGCCTTGGGTCCAGCCAGGCCATGCCCACAAGCATTTTACTCCGCCCCATGATTAAGCTCCTAGGTGGAGTGAAATGTGTTGGGGGCATGGCCTGGCTCGAGCCAGGGCTGAGGCTGTTACACTTTCTTACCTGGGGTTTGCAGAGATGTATGGCTCATATGGACATTTTCTTCCCTGTACATTCCTGCATGGATAAAAGAGCACAGGGGCACCTTTGGACAACAGCATTGCCAGTCTGAGGGCAGGGGAGTGTTAAATGAACTAGCAGATTTAGATACACTAACAAATTGAAGCCAAACTCCAGTCCATATGGCAGTTACACAAGCAGTTACAGCATTCTTCTTTTTTCTGGGATGAAGGTTTTACATAAATAAACAAACACAGATCAATGTAAGGACCCCCGTCAGTGGTAAATGGTTTATCTCAACATGCTGGCTCATACATAGCTCGTTCTTTAGAAAAAAAAAAAGACTTACTGGCTATATCTCCGGATGAACATAAAAGAAAGAAAGCCTAAAAAGGAAAACGAATGCAGCCATCACATCTAAGGATTGGTAAGCTGCAATATAATAAATGTTTGTTTTTGGGTTTAATACAGTTTTAATCTCTATGTGATGATGACAACAGATTGTTTAGTCAACCACCTCTGTATCCTAGCACTTCACTCTCCCATTTATATATATTCTTCCATGCAGTCTGAGCAGCTCTAAGTTCATGTTTATAGTAGATTTGTACTTCTGTAATTTGTGTGATTTTGCTCTTTGCTAGTAAAATACAATATACATATGATTTATATATAAATTACATTGAAAGGGAAAAGTGGAGACAAATTTGTAACTTTAAAGCAGTAAAACTGAGCAATGCCATTGATATTTTTTGGTGTTTTTCCCCCTAACAGGTATTCTGTTCCAGTCATTTTTATTAGTTTTACAAAAGACAATAATGTAATTTAGTAAACATTTTTACATTACTGAAGTTATCAAGAACAGTAAGTATCAAGTAAATGGATACCGGTATAGCCTCATGTTTCAAACAGGTAATATTCGCAACCATTAGGCTACTAGACACAAGGGATTAGCTCAAAGGTATAAACCCAAAGTGAACCCATCAAAGATTTCAACAACATAAATTCGAAGATATGACAGGTTCCATGCTGTGATAAACCTCTGATAGGATCAGGAGTCAAGGAATAAAACCTGACATTATCATCAAAAACAATTTAGAAAGAAAATCTTCAAAGAGCAAAGGAAAGAATGGAAAGATAGATGGGAGACAAGGAATGTCCGTCCAAAGATCCAGAAGTCTGACGCCATCTCCCCAAGGAGACCACCTCTAGGTATTCGGGACTTATAAATAAGAGAGCCAAGGTCTCCATATTTTATCAAATAGCAGTTGTTCATCCCTTAAGACACTCACTATCTTTTCATGGAGCCCTAACAGGTATTCTAAAGGAAATCAGTTCAGAATCATACTAAAATTCATGATATAGAAAACAGATTGTCATATCTAATGAAGGGTTATGCTTTGTGTTTCCATATTATCAGGTTCCCAAATGTAAGTTAATGCCTTATTGGTAATGTGCTTTTACGGTGAAAATTATATCATATAAGCAAAAGTCATACTATAATTTTTATTAATTTTGGAATCATTTGTGTTTCTAAATTATTTTCTTCCACACAGGAAACCATGAATTTTCATCCAGATTTGATGGTCTCCAAAAAAACTCCTCATATGAGTTGGTGATACTCTATAAACAATCTCTTCTCTATCTACACCTCCCCCCCTTGGTCACTTCATAACCGCCCATGGTTTCCATTGCCATTTATATGCCGATGACACCCAAATCTATCTGTCTACTCCTCACCTCACTCCTTCAGTCTCCTCTAGCATTGCTAACTTACTAACTGACATATCAGCATGGAGGTCACACCACTTCCTTAAACTAAATCTCTCTAAAACTGAGCTGGTAATATTTCCCCTGCCCATGCCCCCCCCTCCCATGACTTTTCCATCAAAATCAATAATGCAACCATCAATCCCTCCCCTCATGCGAAGGTCCTAGGTGTAATCCTAGACTCTGACCTGTCCTTTCAGCCTCAAATCCAATCGTTATCAAAAGTTGTAGACTTCACCTCCGTAACATCTCTAAAATACACCCCTTTCTAACAAATGAAACCACCAAGCTCCTCATTCACTCCCTTGTTATCTCTCGCCTTGACTATTGAAACTCTCTTCTCATAGGCCTCCCTCTCCATAGGCTATCCCCTCTTCAGTCTATCATGAATGCTGCTGCCAGAATTATCCACCTTACCAACCGCTCAGTGTCTGCCACTCCTATTCTCCAATCCCTACACTGGCTCCCAATCGCCCAGCGAATTAAATTCAAAATACTAACCACAACATACAAAGCCATTCACAACTCTGCCCCGAGCTACATCACCAATCTTGTCTCCAAATATCACCCAAACCGTTCTCTCCGTTCCTCCCAAGACCCCCTACTCTCAAGCTCCATTGTCACCTCCTCCTATGCTCGTCTCCAGGATTTCTTCAGAGCCTTTCCAATCCTCTGGAACTCTCTACCTCAACCTGCCCGCCTATCGCCTTCTCTTTCTACCTTCAGGCAATCCCTGAAAACTCATCCCTTCAGGGAAGCCTATTACACCTCGAAATAATCTTTTACCTCTTCCATCAACTCATTCCCCACAGTTACAACCTTTTCTACTACCTGCCCCACCCTATTAGATTGTGAGCTCTTCTGAGCAGGGCCATCTTGATCCTCTTGTATTTTATTTTATTGTAACTGTATTGTCTCCCTTTTACATTGTAAAGTGCTGCATAAACTGTTGTCGCTATATAAATCCTGTATAATAATAATACTAATAATAATAATGTACTCATTTCACGATGACATCCAAATTTGCAGAGATGGGAGAATTAGTTAGCCAGTCAGCTTTACCGGTTTTTCGTTTGGTGGAAAAATATGAAATTCTCATCACCTCTCAGATATGTAAGTTTGAGACTCATTTAACCTTACCTTATATGTTAGTTTAGCTTCACTGAGGTTGTTTCATTAGTAATTGGTTAGAAGGAAATGATATGTTGTAAAGATTGTGGGGACACTAAACATTACATTACTGTGCAAACACTTCTGCTGTGCTGCTTGCTGATGCTATTAGCTACGACTACAGCCTACTGCATTACTGAGAGTAATAACATTTCTCCTATTCCTTAACTGAAATCAAAAGTATTTGAATAAGCTGTGTTAGACCTGCTTTACATACAGCTAATAGTCTATTTATAGATGTTTTCACACACGATTCACACAGCTTTTCTCCAAGATTCATACATTTTTTCTATTTTTTTTTTTTTAAATTGGAAAATTGCTTCCTTGCTTAAGGGCTAATTTCACCTTTGTTCACCTTTTTTTTCTAAATTTCTGCTCCCCTATGTACAAATATAGCATTCATGTACTTTTTTGTAAAAACATCAACGCTTTCCATAACATCTACAGAAACTTACCTTACTGTCCTCCATCTATGTTTCCAAACACATCTATTACTTCTTTCTTATTTTCTGAACATACTTTAGGTAATGACACAGGAAACAGTTGACCAGCTGGCCTCAGTAGAACACACCATGCATCATCCACCCTCCTACCTACCCACCCATTTCCAGGTGCACGTTTTTTAAATGAAATGCAATCAATCAGTGATCACCCTCTCACTAAATACACAATATACAATCAGATTGCATAGTGTATGGCCATATTTATACAAGTACATAGGAGGGAGTGGACAGAAACACTCAGCTGTCAAGCCTCATTCACAGCTTGCATTCCCTCATGTGTTTTTTTTTCAGCGAGAGTGGAGGCGTTTTGGAGCATTTTCACTCATCACACATAGGGCAGCCAATCCACCTGAATGGGCTGCCCTACATGCAGGAATTGCCCCAAAGAAGCTCCAGAACTTTTTTTTAGAGTGGAGCTCTTTGTGGCATATTGTGGGTTGGGTGTTTTTTACTGTGTGTTTTGCAGCATTTGCCACTCATTTTTTCATATGGCAAAACATGTGTTTGCTTCTGTGTTTGGTGTGCTGTTAACAATTAATGGTACTGAATGGGCAACTAGTAACCCACAAAACGACAAAATGTCCCATAAGCCACATATAGCACAGCTCATTGAAATCAACAGGCTGCCCAATGCGTGTCACAGGAAAATGAGCCATAAAACGTTCGCTCCCACTATGCTAGATGTGAATGGCGCCTGAAAGTGAAATTGGTGCGGTAACACAAGAACAATGAGCCTCCATTCACATCTGTGCGTTTCCTTGCATTTCAGAAATGCGCTGCACCAAAAATCACAGTAAAAAACGCACCAAGCTCCATGCTTAAAAAAGTTCTGAAGCTTCTTTGGGGCGATTTCTGCATGTAGGGTGGTCCATATAGGTGGATGGGCTGCCCTATGTGTGATTAATGAAATTGCTCTAAAACGCTCCCCCCTCGCTAAAAAAACAAACAAAAAAAAAAAACCGCACGTGGGAATGTGAGTTCCCACTATGCAGAGTTGTAAATGGGGATTGACAGCTGAGTGCTTCTGTCCACTCCCTCCTATGTACTTGTATAAAGATGGCCATACACTATGCAATCTGATTGTATATTGTGTATTTAGTGAGAAGGGTGATCACTGATTGTTTGCATTTCATTTAAAAAAACGTGCACCTGGAAATGGGTGGTAGGTAGGAGGGTGGATGATGCAGGGTGTGTGCTAATGAGGTCAGCTGGTCAACTCCTTCCTGTGTCATGACCTCTAGTCTGATCAGAATGTAAGAGAGAAGCAATAGATACATTTGGAAACATGGATGGAGGACAGTAAGGTAAATGTCTGTAGATTTTATGGAAAGTGTTGATATTTTTGCAAAAAAAGTACATGAATGCTATATTGGTACATACAAAAAAAAAGTGAACAAAGGCAAACTTAGCCTTTAATGCTGTGTGAATCTCATCTGAAAACAATAAATACATTGGATTTGGATGAGCAGTATGCATAAATGGTATACTAACAAACAGAGTCTAGAAGTGTACTTAAGACTACTTAGGCTTGGTTCACACTGCCAAGACCTGAAAGTCATGTGACTTTGCCAAACGACTTTGGCTCAACTTTGATGCGACTTTGAAGCAAATTCAGGGAATGCCTGTGTAATCTTCCTGCAATGTCGAATCCAAATCACATTAATTAAGATGAGGATCCGACTTGGATGCGACTTCCATTCAATTCTATGGGCTGAAATAGGACAGAAGTCAGATCAAAGTAGTGCAGGAACCTTTTCCAAAGTTGAACTGACACAAATCGGACCAGATTTCAACCTTTAATTACTAAGGTTTGAGTTCTCTGAGCATGTTGTGTGCCCAAGATTGCCAAGGTAGGCCACAACCATCTCACACCAACACCATGAAGTTATAAATGCATTATTCATCTTTCAATACCCTATTATAGTGGAATATTGCCCGCCATTCCTCTATTAATGGAAATACTTATGTATTCTTCTTCATATAGTAAGTTAAAATGCCAGAGGAGAGGCAAGCACTGTATAAATAATTGATAATAATAACAGTAATTAGGGATGCACTAATACCAGTTTTATAAGACTGAGTAGGTGTACCAATACTTTTTCTTGTCGATACCAATTACCAATTTTTACTCTTTATTGAGACATCCCAAAAAGTATCACAGGACCAGAATGCACAAGGTTGATGCGTTTCTTGCACTGCATGTGCACTTAAAGAGGAAGTAAACCCAGATTGGCAAAGTAGATGCATAATGGGCTACTATGCATCGCATAGCAGCCCATTATGTGTCACTTACCTGAAAACGAAGCCTGCAACGTCCAGTGCTGTCCCCTGTGCTGGCAGCATCCATCTTCAGCCCCTCTTCCTTCCGGGGCTGCAATCTCTGGCTCTGTGACTGGCAGGAGTCGCGTGACGTCACTCCATGCGCGTGGGAGCCGCCAGTCACGGCACGATCACAGTGAAGAAATGGCACTGAGGCTGTTTTTTCACTGCGCATGTGCCGGAATGACATCGGCACATCCAGAACACTGTATATTTCCTGAACCGTGCAGGTGTGGGAGATATGCAGGGCACCTACAGGTAAGCCTTATTATAGGCTTACCTGTAGGTTAAAGTGGTTGTCACGAGCAAGTTGACAACCACTTTAATCATTACTAATGATTAAGTGCACATGAGGTGCAAGAAACATGTCTACCTTGTGCATTTTGGTCCTGTGATGCTTTTTGGGATATCTCAATAAAGGACTTTGGACCTTTGGTGGCGATCCGGGGCGGACCCACCCAGGGCCATTGGGTCCATTGGGCTCATTCTTCCTCACCTAGAGCGCCGAGTCTTCTTGTATTTATTAATTTAACCAATTTTTACTCGCCAATACCAATTACCGATACCTATTTTTGTGTCATGTGACAGTTATGTTAGACTAATGAATAATTAGGCGGTGGTTACAGTCTGCGGACTTGAGCCTGAGTTTACAGATGTGGTGTGGGTCAGTTTTAACAGCTCGATATCAGCTCCCTCTGGAGCGACTTTGTTCAGCAGTTCCGGTGCGATTTACGTGCGAGTTGTCAAAGTGTCTGACATTGGAAATCACACCCGAACAGAGCTCAAAATCGTACTCTGCTCTTTTTGAAAACCCACTGTGGCCAGCCCGCACATACTGTATGTGAAACGGCTCCATTGAAAAACTGCAGGTTCACATGCCATGCGAAACAGATGCGGTTCAAAATTAATCCAATTAGCATATATGTGAACCGGGCTGAAGGTATCAGTTTTAGCATCGGAGCATTTACATGAGTACAAGTATATGTGCAAATGCTTAGTATCGGCACATATACTGGTATCGGTATTGGTGATGCGCTAATGATATTAATAATAATACTGAATAAGCAGATTGGACTAAGAGGTGCCATCACATAAATCATCTCTGTGTGTAATTTGCAAGTATTCCACAAGCCCTTTAGATCCATTTTGTTCTCCTTCTTTTGCTATATAGCAAATAGGGCATATTACAAACAGATCTCCATTCTTATTGTGCAATGACGACTATTGGGCTATACAGTATAACCAAACCTTACATTTAATATAATTATTATTATTATTATTATACAAGATTTATATAGTGCCAACTGTTTGCACAGTGCTTTATTACATGGGAGCAGACAGTATAGTTACAATACAAATCAATACAGGAGGGATCAGAGGGCCCTGCTCGTTAGCTAGAAGGGAGGGTCAAGTGGAACAAAAGGTAATAACTGTGGAGGATGAGCTGATGGAGAAAATGAAAACACAGTTCTTAGGTGTGGGTAAGATAAGCTTCTCTGAAGAGAAAGGTTTTCAGGGATCTTCTAAAAGCTAATAGAGCAGGAGATAACCGGGCAGATTGGGGTAAGGAGTTCCATAGGATTGGAGAGGCTCTGGAAAAGTCCTGGAGGCGTGCATGAGAGGAGGTAATCAGGGAGCTAGAGAGCAAGAGGTCTTGAGAAGAATGAAGAGAATGATTAGGTTGGTATATTGATACTAGGTTAGTGATATAGCTGGGGGCAGAGTTGTGGATGGCTTTGTAAGTCAGTAGTATTTGGAATTTAATTCATTGGGTGAGTGGAAGCCAGTGGAGGGATTGACAAAGAGCAGTAGCAGATACAATACACAAATACAAGATCATAAAGGAATAACATGAATAAAGACAAGGTTAAACAATTCCAAATACCAAATGTATTTATAGAATCAAACCAACACTCTTGATCACTGTTACAGGAACAAAAAGATAATTGCAGAAACACACGCAAACAACACAAAACAGTCATACAAAGTTCACCACAATCAATAGGTTCATTTGAACACTTTCATGAGCAGTCTCACACTGGGCAGAGCTGAGTCACATAACTGATCCCTACAAGATACAGACACTGTATTACGTTATGGTTGGCAGACAAAGCCCATTCATGTCTTGGGCATGCAGCCTCTGTGATGTACAGCATATGTGATTTTGATTTTTGCTCCCACTAATTACTGTGAACATCACGGAGAGGGAGCATCATCTCCTTTTTATGCATGCCATAACCTTAAATCCACTTTGACATCTCTGGTTTTGTCTGGCTTTGATTTCGAATATGAAGCTAACTAGTGACTTAAAAGAAAACTGAAGACTCCCCAATGCTTTTCCCCAATTTGAACGTTCTTCTCTAACTGCATGTGCCTTAGAAGAACAGCAGTGCAGGAAGAGGTTTTGGACCATTTAAGCATGTGGTACAACTTTAATGAAGCACCTGAAAAGAATAAAACATAATTTAAGAAAAGAACATCAGAAGCCCACTTGCTAAACTAGGATGACAAACCTTGTACAAATAATATCTTTAGAAATAAAAAATCTTTAGCTATCCATGTTATTATGTTTATATATAATACACTGTATTTAGAACCATTGGGGGTCTATACATGGCTGTGTAATATCCACTTAAACTCCACTTTTTAGACTATTTAGTTCCTCTAGTTAAGCCTATGAAGTTCAAAAAGCATAATACAAGCTGCTAATGTGAAAAGTCAAATGTGTAAACTTTATTTAAAGTGGTTGTAAACCTCATTCATGAAATCTGAGCAAAGCACATATATCTGTAGTATGTACTTACTTCTCTCCAAAGCTCTAAGCAAGGCCATACACTGTGCAGCATTCTTTCCTGCAACCACAGGTTCCCCCATCAACACAGACAGTGCTGATAGGGGAATCCCTCCTGTCAAGCTATTGTCTGCTCCCGGTGGGGGGGTTGGGGGTGGGCAGTGTTAGACATCCCTGCTGGGAGAAGACAGTGCTTATTATGCTATAGCAGCCACTAGCGAAACTCGCAAGAGAATCCGGCAGACTGGTTGTACCCAAGTAGATTGATCGGTCAATTTGGTACATTCAGCCTGCCCATTAACAGTTTGAATCATGGCCAGTTCCTGCGGAACCGGCTGAGATTCGGACCTTGTATGGCCGGCCTAAGTGTTTTTTTTCTCTCTGGTGCTTTGTTCCTATGTTATCAGCATGAGTCACTTCTGAGAAGTTTTCTCTGACACATGAGATAAATTTGTTTTGGGGAGGGAGAGCTCAGCACAGAGCTTGTCTATTCACAACACAGTTCTTCTTCTGCTTGGAGGGGGTGTGTGGCTTTCCTCCAATCAGCTCTCACACACTGTAATTGCAGCCTCTCTGCCCCCTCCTCTGTGATACTGACAGACGAAGAAGGATTTTAACACGTTTCTGACCTTTTGAAGGGGTGTACGGAAGAGAAGGAGCATATAAACAAGTAAGACTTATGTAGGAGGTTTTTTTCATCTCTGTGTATCATCTGAGGCTGCTCCCTTCACTGGGCATATGTAAGGGTTTACAACCACTTTAAGATATAAAGTGAAATTTGAAAAGTTTGGTTATTCTTGCAAAATGAGTAAAACCCACCAGTCTCATTAACAGGAAGACAGGCCTGCATTATTTCATGAAATGAGGCCATAAATTCACACAAGGGTATTAAGGCTGAAATCCAGGCAACACATTTCAAATACACAAATTAGAAGTTTTTTTTACCTGCCAAATGTTTTTATTTCTGTCCACCCAATCCTGAAATACACATAGTACTTCCAGACAACACAGCCAGGCTGGTGACTGGACCTTTCTATCCTGCAGTCCATCTAAGGCCTCTACAGTAGAAAAGGTAATTTCTTTCTTGTTCAATAAAGTGGTTGTAAACCTTTGAAATAAAAAAATGAGCAACACATATCCTCATATAGTGTATATTTGCCACAGTCCATAAAACTTAGTGTGGTTCCTGTCTGCTTTCTCTTTCCTCTGCTATCTGCATAAATCACTTTTGACTGTTTTTCTAGACACCAAACAATCGATGGAGATGCCCCCTGCACACACCAGGTGATTGACAGCCTCAGGCCTGAAAGTTTCCCAGTGAGGCTGTGCAGATGGGGCGTGTCCTTTTCCTCCACTCAGGTCTCAAATTACACTCAGAACTCTGTGCTATTTGCTGTGCAGTGTGTTGCATCAGATCTCACCCCTTTCCTCCTGGAAGCTGAGAAATACTGTCTAAACTGTGTTCTTTGGAAGGCTGTAGAGGAGAGAAGGCTGCAGATAAACAACTTATGTAGGGGGATTTATTTCATCACTGTGTATCACATTAAGCTAGTCACTTATGTAAGGGTTTATTATCAATTTAAGGGACACAGAATTCCATTATATAGATACAATTGAGCTAGACTGTGGCCTACAGGAGGATTTACACACTGGAAAAGAAAAATACAGCAGCCAGCCAAGTATAACCCCTCCCACTCCCAACAGGTTTCAGTTTTATGCTAGTTTCCTAGGAGGATTGACTTATTTTCTGTGATGAGACTTTAATTAATATACTGTCAATTTACTCTTTTTCTTCATTCGTGACTTCATCTACATGTTGCTAAGCTGGGCTTTTTATACAGCTATTTTCAGCAAAAGCTTTGGAGGCTGTACCCGGGTCCTACTAGAATGATGATTGTAGCGCCATGGAAAGGGTAAACATGCTTAGGAATGAAGTCCTGTTCCACTAACTGGTATGTTACATGTGTGTGCTCTATGCTCTGCTCGCATCAGTTGACATCTTCCTGTAATTGCTTCTTTTTGCAAGAGACACAAGGTTTCACCTCACCTAGCCCTTGATGCTTGATCCTCACCCTCAGCCATTTAAATCTTTTATCTGCTTTTTACTAGCAGCTCGATTGACCCTAGTTAGACACTGGAAAGACCATAAACCCCCAACATTAGGGGAAATCATTCAAACTACCCAAACTCACGCTAATCTTGTGATAACATTAGCATCAGCCAATGGTAAATATCAGAAAGCTATTGAAATATGTGAACCATGGAGACATTGGTATAATAGAAATAAATCCACATGAAGATTTATATGACACCATTTCTTCCATATAATCCACATAATTCATATAAATTCCCTATAACTGTGACTTTTGTTTATTTGTTTGTTCACTCAGGTATCACCCCTTGACTATTTTCCTTTTAATTTCTTTACTGTTCTTAGTTACTGTTGGTACGTCACGAGGATAACAGAGTACTTATTCTCAGTATACTGAATCCATCGGGTCTACAAAGTAAACCCATGGTTGTCATTGATTCTTGTCATTTCTTTAATTTTCCTTTTATCAGTTCCCCACTATGGACTCACTTGT
>BLSH010169284.1:233514-247246 GCA_018402905.1 Glandirana rugosa | reverse complement strand
CTGGCCCGCTCACCCTGCCAGCCTGGGGACACTGACCGGGGGACATTCCATACCACACATATTAGGCAAATGAAGCGGGCGTTAATGCGATGCCTTAAGCAACCGCCTAATTTGCCTAATTAAAGATCTCCCTCTGGGTGTCGACATTGTGGGACCCCTGGACAGGTAAGTGTCCTAATATTAAAATTCAGCAGCTACAGTATTTGTAGCTGCTGACTTTTATTTTTTTCATGAGATGGGATGGGGACGGAACTCCTCTTTAATGAGTTTGCATTGTTTGCAGTACATGAACTTTCACTGAATGTGCACTGTTTAATGAGTTTGCAATGATTTCAGCATGTGCAAAGTGCTCCATGCATGCTGCAAACAATGCAAACTCATTAAAAAGTCCACAATAAAAGTTCATGTACTGTAAACTTTGCAGTATATGAACTTTCACTGAATGTGCACTGTTTAATGAGTTTGCATTGATTTCAGCATGCATGGAGCACTTTGCACATGCTGAAATCATTGCAAACTTAAACAGTGCACATTCAGTGAAAGTTCATATACTGCAAAGTTTACAGTACATGAACTTTTATTGAATGTGGACTTTTTAATGAGTTTAGCACGGATCACTTTCTTGCAGTGGTATCATCATCATGATCTGTATATATTTGGTGCTTTATTTGTGATTGGCTTGGTCTGGCCAATACAAAAGTAATCGTTTGTTAATGTGTTGTACCTGCTGTCCTGACTCCTGGCCACCGCCCTGGGTTCCTCTTGTGCTCCTCTGTCTCTTTCTTCTCCTCCTCCTGTCACACACAGACCCCGGGAGAAGATGCAGTGAGAAAGCCACATGGAGGAGGGTAGGCGGAGCCTACTTCAGTCTAATGATGTGCAGACAGTCACCGCCCGCTTATGGGGACGCTCCCCCCTACGGCCAAGCACATGCTGTGCTCGGCTACTGCCCATAATGGATTTAGAAGCGCCGCACTACAAGCCTATATTTGCGCGAGTGACGGCCGCGGGAGGCTGCCGCAGAGCCGGGACTCGGGGGGACAGGCTTTTTCTCGGTCGGGGACGGCAATTTCGCAGCCCCCCCGCAAAGTGCCGCCCTAGGCCTAGGCCTTGTTGGCCTGGGCCAAAACACAGCAGTGCCAGCCCCCCACCAAAAAATTAAAAGTCAGCAGCTACAAATACTGTAGCTGCTGACTTTTAATATTAGGACACTTAACTGTCCAGGGATCCCGCAATGTCGACACCCCAGCTCATTTTTCAGTCAGCTCTTGGATGCTGCTGCTGCCATTCCTTGTAAGAGAAACCACCAGTGAAGGTCTCTTAGAAGTGGGGACAGATATCTGTCAAAAACAGGTACCCGCCCCCCCCCCCCCCAAAAGGTGCCAAATGTGACAACTGAGGGGGGAGGAAGCAAACAAGTGGAGCTTCCCCTTTTGGGTGGAGCTCCGCTTTAATTTATTTTGACCAACAACACACACAAAGGAGAGTGGGCTTGACAGATAAAGCATATAGAGCCCTCACAACCCCATACCTCATGTGAAAGCTGCTCTTCTGCAGGCCTCCATTTAATCTCATAGCCCTGTACTTCCACTACTCTCCTCTGCAATCCTCTTTGTACTGAAATACTTCATTGTACTAAAAGGAATGGCCGAACTCAGCTGCCAGCTATTCGGGAGAGAGAGACTACAATAGTAGCTATTGGCTTGTGTTGTTGCGAATGACAGTGAGTTGAAAATGAATGCTATCATTCACAAAAAAAGTGCAAACCTGCAACAACACAAGCCAAACAACACCGTTCAATTACTACTCTAGTCTCTGTCTGAGAGAGTAGTACGTTTTAGGTGCATTTATATTTTATTTTTTTATTTTGTTACATAATCTAAGAGTTTAAAGTGCTTGTAAAGGCAGAAGGTTTTTTTTATCTTAATGCATTCCATGCATTATAATAAAAAGCCTTCTGTGTGCAGCAGCCCCCCTAATACTCACCTGAGCCCCTCCCAGCGATGTTGCACGAGAGACTCGCATGTCCGGGACCCTCTCTCCACATTGGCTGGGACAGCAGAGAAGCGCCATTGGCTCTCACTGTTGTCAATCAAAATCAGTGAGCCAATGAGGAGAGAGAGGGGACGGGGCCTGGCTGCAGCTCTGTGTCTGAATGGACAGAGGGAGCTGTGGCTCAACTTGGGTGCCCTCATAGCAAGCTGCTTGCTGTGGGGGGCACTCAACAGGAGGGAGGGGCCAGGAGTGCCAAATAGGGTCCCGAGAAGAGGTGGATTGGGACTGCTCTGTGCAAATCCACTTCACAGTGAAGGTAAGTATAACATATAAAAAAATTAGACTTTAGTATCACTTTAATTTACAATATATTACAATTTTTAAAATAATACTTACAATGATCTGTAGTTAATGTAATAAAGGAGAAAAGGATGTTCACCTAACAGAGTGAACGTTTATTTTGGAAAGTGCAAGTTCAATTTGCAAGGTGAACGATAGAAAATAAGGTGAACATGCGTTCACTCTGAAGTACCTAATCATGTGCAACAGAAATGAAAAATAAAAGAATTTTGTTAGCATATGATAGCTTGATTGAGGTGAACACAATTCATCTTATTTACTAAACTCAGTGACTATTTACTTTGCTAAGTATGCTAACTCAAAGCAGCGCTATGACATCCTGATTAGTCAATACAGTTGTCATAGTTAGAATTTCCTGCAAAACACATTCCCGATTGTTCCCACCAGACCCTACAACATGAGATTACTTTATACTTTACTGGTCAAGTGCAGTAATTGTGCCGTTTCCAGTAACTTGAATGCAGACCCAAGTTCAGTAAATTGCAAAGATGCTGCTGATTACCCTTCCCATGAGAATAAACATATAGCTTTATTTTGCACACATACATATGTCTACAACATGACTGAAATAGTATGCTTTGTTTATATCAAGTAGAACTTTGAAATTCCTGTTAGATGTACATAATCTCTCAATTTCATATTTTGCATAATATTATAAATGTGCCTACTGTTTAGAAATCACATTTTAGCAATTTGTTATAATCATACTAATGCTATGTAGCACACTATTAAACAAATTGACTGTTTTTCTTTTCAGCAGACTTTAGCACTCATTAAATTTCTCACAGTAATTTAGACATTATATAAAGCTGAATTCCATGTATTGCATTTTTTACATCGTTATATTGGTCCGGCTACGACCAATATAAGTATGTATGTGTGGGATCTTTGTGGACGCTGGATATCACTGTTGTAGGCACTTTCTCCACTTGCTTCTGGGTCCCGAGCTGAGTAGCTGCCCTGCTTCATTTTGAAACACGAGGGGGCACTTGCTTGACAAGGGTGCCATTCGGGAAACGGTTTGCATTATCTCTGTGCATGCAAAGTGTTCTCTGACTGGACAAGGTGGAGAGTCGGGGCAGTGATGACACAATCTCCACCTCGTCCAAACAGAGAACACTTTGTATCACTTGAGAAAGTGCAAACTGTTTCCTGAATGGTACCCTTGCCAAGTAAGTGACCTCCTGTGTTCACATTGCAGCAGGGCAGCCACTCAATACCGGACCCAAAAGCTAAGTGGAGATCTTTGTAATAGTGGTGACTACTACAGTGATTTCCAGCTTCCACGAGGATCCCAAGGGTATGGTACATCTAGGAAGCTAGGAAGCCAGTGCCTGTGGCCTTCCCCTCTTGCACTCCCATATGGATCCTGAGCTGAGTAGCTGCCCTGCTTCATTTTGAACACAAGGGGGCACTTGCTTGGCAAGGGTGCCATTCGGGAAACGGTTTGCATTATCTCTGTGTATGCAAAGTGTTCTCTGACTGGACAAGGTGGAGAGACAGGGGTAGTGATGACACAATCTCCACCTCCTCCAAACAGAGAACACTTTGTATCACTTGAGAACATGCAAACTGTTTCCTGAATGGTACCCTTGCCAAGTAAGTGACCTCCTGTGTTCACATTGCAGCAGGGAAGCCACTCAATACCAGACCCAAAAGCTAAGTGGAGATCTTTGTAATAGTGGTGACTACTACAGTGATTTCCAGCTTCCACGAGGATCCCAAGGGTATGGTACATCTAGGAAGCTAGGAAGCCAGTGCCTGTGGCCTTCCCCTCTTGCACTTCCATATGGATCACATTGCTGAGCATATAGAAAACATGGGAGTTGATGTTCTATAGAGATTACTTTCAAGGGTTTTGCTTAGGTAAGTTTGCTGGAGTCCACATTGTTAGATGTCTGCTGGGATACAGTGTGGGTGCCTGCCTTCTATTTATGATAATAATTTAGTATGTATGTTGTCATGACGGTTTAATAGGTAAGGTATATATAAAACCAATCACTAAAATCTCATATAACATGTTCATTTTATAAGTTCTTTTTAACATTTCTATATCTGCAGCTTTCATTAAAATAATATCTGGTGATGCTGTCATGGAGGTACTTGTTCAGGTACTTCTGTTATAGGGTCTCTCAGTTGTTCGCCTGTGTTGTCACCCTGTCATACTGACTTTTCAGACAGATGACAAGTAACTTTTTCAACACACCTTAGGTCATGGTCCACTGTTTTCACCATCAAATAGCCTGTCCTGAAAGTGCTGGAGTGCATGCATGAAGACAGGAAGTGGTTTTAAAGTGTAAGTTCACTTACACTAGACCCCCTTCCCATTGCACCCGGTCCCACTAACCTGAAGTCCGGCGATCCCCCACACTGACCGGACGTATTGCCGCTGTACCAGTTCGGGGATTTTAAATCTCTTTCTCTCCTCTTCGCCAGCGGTGACAAGACGGGCCACGCGGGTTGGTTGGTGCCGCTCATGTGACCAATTAGAATGCTCCTAAATGTACATCCTTACGAGGTATGTTTTGGGGATTAACCACTTAAGGACTAAGCCTTTTTCTGAGATTCAGTGTTTACAAGTTCAAATCAGGTTTTTTTGCTAGAAAATTACTTAAAAACCCCAAACATTATATATATTTTTTTCTAACACCCTAAAGCATAAAATGGCGGTCTTTGAAATACTTTATATCAAAGCGTATTTGCGTAGCGGCCTTACAAGTGCCTTTTTTTAAAAAAAATTCCCTTTTTTGAGTTAAAAAGTAAGAAAACAGTAAAGTTAGCACAATTTTTTTTCCATATTGTGAAAGATAATGTTATGCCGAGCAAATTGATACCCAACATGTCATGCTTCAAAATTGCACCCACTCGTGAAATGGCTACAAACTTTGGCACTTAAAAATCTCCATTGGCGACATTTAAACATTTCTACAGGTAACCAGTTTTCAGTTACAGAGGAGGTCTAGTACTAAAATGATTGCTCTCGCTCTAACAATCGCTGCGATACCTCACATGTGTGTTTTGAACACCGTTTTCATATGCGGCGTGACTTACATATGCAACCACTTCTGTGCGCGAGCTCGGCAGGAGGGGGCGCTGTAATTTTTTTTCTCTTATTTATTTTACTTTTTATTTTTTATTTTTACACCGTCCTTTTAAAAAAGATTTCTTGATCACTTTTATGTAAACATTCCCTGTAATAGAAAAAAGCATGCCAGGACTTCTTAAATATGAGATCTGGGGTCAAAAAGACATCAGATCTCATATTTACACTTAAAAGCATAAAAAAAAGAAAGAATGACACTTGAAAAAAAAAATGTCTCCTTTAAGAGCATTGGGCGGAAGTGACGTTTGATGTCGCTTCCACCCTGCAATGCTATGGAGCCGAGTGGGGGCCATCTTCCCCTCAGTCGGCATCTAGGCATTGAGTGAAGAGGATCGGATCATCTCGGGTGCTACTGGTGTGTCCGGTAAGAGGTGGAGATGACCGGAGTGTGGCGGGGGGTTGGCCCTCTACCATCCCCGATAAAAGTGATCTTGCAGCGAATCCACCACAGAGACCACTTTTATCCAAAAGAGGACAGCCCGCTGTTTTTAAAAAATAACAATGGTATTCAACGTCAAAGTACCGATGTACAACGACGACGGGCGGTCATGAAGTGATTAAGCTGCGGTGGATTTCTAAGCGCTGGACCGTGAGGCAGCAACCCAATATCTCCTAGAGGGTGCTCTCCAGGTCAGCGGGACCGGGGGGGGGGATGAGGAGAGGGTCCTGTGTAAGTTCACTTTACAGATTTTTCTGTAAAGGTGAACTCACCCTTTAAAGATAGATGTGCAGTGTTGATTAGGAATGAGCAGAACATACCTGGGTTCAGTTTGAGATAGGTTTGGGGAACTTTACTGAAGTTTGTGTGTTGAATCTGAACCCTATTGAAGTCAATGGGAGCCGAATGTTAAAAACTAGGATTGTCCATTTTCTAGGCTAATAGGCAAGGGGTTTTCAAACAAATGGCATGGGGGCTGGAACCTGCCCTGTGAACAGGTACCAAAGCAAAGAAGCAAAACATTTTTAAAAAATTCAGTTTGGCAAGATTTTCGATTTTAATAATGCTTAAAGCGGAGTTAAACCCTATTAAAAGTCAGCAGCTACAAAAAGCGAGGCTGCTGGCTTTTAATAATCGGAGACTCACTTGTCCCAGGCTCCAGCAATGCGGCCACCCGCAGTGTCGCTCTTCTCCCCCTCCTCCGTATGGCACCGGCATCACAAGCTGGGTGTACACTGCACATGCACGAGTCACGCTGCGCTCTGTGAATGGCCGGCGTATCTTCTAGGACCTGTGACATGTCCCAGAAGATCGCCGAGAGGGAGGGAAGTCAAACTTCCTTCCAGCTCCGCGGCGCCAGGAGTGAAAGTGGACCTGGGCCCCCCCAAAAAATATTACATGCCAATTGTGGCATGTCAGGGGGTCACCTTCCCTTAAAGCAGAAGTTCCACTTTTGGGTGGCACTCCGCTTTAAAGTGAGAAATTAAAAATGCTAAATTTCTTTAAAAATCATGCCTGGGGGAAGCTCCCATGCTGACTCTGAAGTGGTGCATCTGTATAATGTACACTGCCTACTGCAGCAAAACTGACATTTATGAAGCAAACATGCCATTTAACTTGCTGGTAAATGACAGCTTCGGCTAAACAAAGCAGCTGGGGATTCTCTTCATCTATACCCGACCTTTATCAATAGACAAGGGACCGGTATAGATGTTAATGGAGGACCCAGCACAAAAAAAGCATGGGGTTCTCCCTAAATATACATACCAGACCCTAATCTTTGCCTAGGATCTAGTTTGAATTTTAAGGTGTAACCCCATGCAAAAAACAAGCAAAATGTGAGGTCACCCTGAACATTTTTTACCAGACCCTTATCTGAGCATGAAGCCTGGCTGGTCAGAAAAAGGGGAAGACAAGCACGTGCCCCCCTCTCCTGAATCTTACAAGGTCATATGCCCTTAACATGAGGGACCCCATGACAAAGCACCTTGTCCCCATGTTGAAAAGGACAAGTGCTTCTCCCCCGAACACAACGCCCATTCAGCCGCCAACTTGCCGACGGCGCTGTTGCATTCTAGGAGCTGTAGTCCATGGCTGCACTCAAGCTCCCAGAGGGTGGAGAACTGAATGCAGCGCAGACAGCCAGGAAACTACAACTCCCTGATCTTGGAGGCAGGCAGAGGCAGGGTGCACCAGTGTCGGAATGCATGTGATGTTACTGGCTCAGGCTGCGGGGCTGGGTACTGGCTGCAACTTTACTTGACCCCAGGACAGGAGCATCACCCCCCTGGACTGCAGGAGGCTGTGCAAGCTGAGGTGAGCTGGCAGCTGCTGAGCTGAGCTGGTAGCTGCTATTGCTGAGATGAGAGACCCTGACGCCCCCAGCTGACCCCCACATCCCATCTATCTCCCCCCCATACACCACACTTATCCTGCCCAAGTACCCAACCAGTAACCACAAAATAGCCCTCAACACTGTGGGTCCTGCTGGGAGTTGGTCATGGCCTGTGGGTCCTGCTGACTGCTGGCCTGTAGGTCTCCTGCTGGGAGCTGGCCTGTAGGTCCTGCTGGGAGCTGGCCTGTAGGTCCTGCTGGGAGCTGGCCATGGCCTGTGGTCCCCAGGACCCAAAGGCCATAGCCAGAGGCCAGCAGGACCCACAGGTCAGTGGCCAGCAGGACCCACAGGTCTGCTGCCAGCTACCAGCAGGACCCACAGGCTGTGGGTCCTGCTGGGAGCTAGCCCTGGACCTGTGGGTCCTGCTGGGAGCTGGTCCCAGAGGGTGGAGAACTGAATGCAGCACAGCCAGCCAGGAAACTACAACTCCCTGATCTTGGAGGCAGGCAGAGGCAGGGCACACCAGGGAGTTGGGACGCATGTGATGTTACTGGCTCAGGCTGCGGGGCTCGGTACTGGCTGCAACTTTACTTGACCCCAGGACAGGAGCATCACCCCCCTGCACTGCAGGAGGCCGTGCAAGCTGAGCTGAGCTGGCAGCTGCTGAGCTGAGCTGGTAGCTGCTATTGCTGAGATGAGAGACCCTTACACCCCCAGCTGACCCCCACATCCCATCTATCTCCCCCCCATACACCACACTTATCCTGCCCCAGTACCCAACCAGTAACCTCAAAATAGCCCTCAACACTGTGGGTCCTGCTGGAAGTTGGTCATGGCCTGTGGGTCCTGCTGAAGCTGGCCTGTAGGTCTCCTGCTGGGAGCTGGCCTGTAGGTCCTGCTGGGAGCTAGCCTGTAGGTCCTACTGGGAGGACCCCCAGGACCCACAGGCCATGACCAGAGGCCAGCAGGACCCACAGGTCAGTGGCCAGCAGGACCCACAGGTCTGAGGCCAGCTACCAGCCGGACCCACACACTGTGGGTCCGGCTGGGAGCTGGCCCAGACCTGTGGGTCCTGCTGGGAGCTGGCCCCGGACCTGTGGGTCCTGGTGGGAGCTGGCTTTGGACCTGTGGGTTCTGCTGGCCACTGACTTGTAGGTCCTGCTGGCCCGGCCTTTGGGTCCAGCTGTCAGCTGGCCTGTGGGTCCTGTTGGGAGCTGACCATAGCCTGTGGGTCCTGCTGGCCTGTTGGGCCTGCTGGCCATGGCCTGTGGGGCCTGCTGACCACTAGCCTAGGGTGACCAGATGTCCCTGGTTTCCATAACATCAATATCCATTATAAAACCAGGTGGACATGGATGTTGAGCTGATTCGGTGGTTCAGTGAGATACTTGAATGGATTTGCCCCCCAGGCCTAAGGCTGTCAGCCCTTCCCTGATGTCACTGTTTGCTAAGGGTGAACAGGTGTCGACACCTGCTGTGTCCCTAACAACTACTGACTGGAAAGAAACAGTCAAATATAGTAGGGTTGGACATACCACTGCCATATATAACTTTTGACTTCTGCTGAACGAGCAAAAAAATCTGGTATTCAGGAGAACACCAGAACAGCCAAGGTCCAAACCTGTTTTCAGTCTGAACCTTGCGGCCATTCCTAGTGGTGATAAGCAACAAAAGATAAAAAATTTAAAAAACAGAATTTTATTTAAAAAATAGTTTGCGATACACAATACAATGCTTTAGCAAACTAAATGTAATTTGGTTATGGCACTTATGTCAAACACAAGGCCAGTGGGCCAAATCCAGACCGCCAGGCCATTTCATGTGGCCCTCATATCTGTCCTGCAGCTGTAGCAACTCCCTCATCTCTGCCTCCACCTTGTCTCAGCAGTCAGCATCAGAGAGGAGGATAGAACTCTTCCTCCAGATACTGTGCTTCTCCGTCCAGCTGCAGAGAGGCTCGTCTCAGCCATCCCCATCCCAGCAGTTGGCAGCAGAGAGGAAGAAAGAACTCCTCCTGCAGATACTGTGTCTCTCTGTGTCTCTCTCGTTTCTGCCATCCGTAATCCCAGCATTCAGCAAACTCTGGCGGCTAACTCAAGCCCTTCTCCAGACTCTGCACTTTCTTCCTGGCAGCAGCAAAAGGTAAGAGGGGTCCACTTCGATGCAAGGGAAGGTGGGGGATTCTTGACGTGTGATTGTGGGGGGGGGGGTTTGTGATATCTTACGAAAGGTGGGTGGGGTTCTCTGGACATCTGCTTGCAATTATTATGAGATTAATACAATTCTATGCCAGTTGAAAAGGAGGGTCTCACACTGCTGGCATCATAGAAAGTAGATACATTTATATAGTCTTCCAGATACAACCGGCTCTTTGAGGGCAGCCATAATGCTGATGAAATTGAGTTTGACAGCCCTGGGTTAGGGTTTACAGGCGCTTAAAATACCACAACATATTTTTGAAAATGTAAAATAAATCAAGCAACCAATGAATGAACGCAGTACTTCTGAACACATTAGTAAACTGGTTAATACTTTATAGTATAAGGATATTTGCTGTATGAAATACATTGTTACTCAAACTCTAACAAACACCGGGCAACATTATAACTACTATATCCTGTTGCAAATCTATTGCCCCTGCCCGGATCAAAGTATTTCCAGTGCAGGTACAGCCAGGTGTTCGTGATCAGCTGCGAACAGGAAGCCTATACAAATCAATGACAGAATGACATTGTCCGCAGCTATCTGTGGCTGCTCACATTTAATCATACAAGTAGCAATTACCGGTACATATGGTTAGGGACAGATGAGCAGCCCTTTACACAGACAGTTTGCCATTGATTTATACAGGCTAAACAGCCACAGCTGATTGCAAACACCTTCCATACCCGCCACAGAATTATGCTCATCTAGGTCAGTGGTTCTCCACTCCCGTCCTCGTCTCCCACCAACAGGCCAGGTTTGCAGGATAACTGAAATACATCACAGGTGATATCATTTGCTGCTCAGTGATTGCAGTATTCTAGTCTGCATCTCCCCAAGGTAATACTTAAACTCTAGGACCGGAGTTGAGAACCACTGATCTAGGTGGTGTAGGGCTCTGCCTGGACAGGTGAATAAGCCCATAGGATAAAAGTGCACACTATTGTCTTTTGTTGGCACCCTTTGACGAACAATCTCCATCAAATTCCTAACTGCATGTTTCACACCACTAGGGGCTTAAATATAAAGCTGATTCATTTTAGACATGTGCGGTTCGTTTCCTTCTGAATTAAAATTCAGGCACATTTTCATTTTTTTGGGGAATTCGGATGTATCCGAATTTTCGAATTAAAATAGTACCGAATTTAAACAAATCCGAAATAATGAAAACAATTTGGATGAAATTCGAATTTGAATCATATTTGAATCATGTTCAAATACTTTTCGAAGTCGAATTATTTTCGAACATGAAAAGTCTTCAAATTTGAATAGCTTTCGAATTTGAATAGTTTTCCCATTTCCAAAGAGAATAAAATAGAATAGAAAATAAAGGAATATAATGGAAAAAATAATAGAATAGAAAAGAATATAACAGAAAATAAAAGAATAGAATATAATAGAGTAAAACAGAACAAAATAGAATAGAAAATAAAAGAACAGAATAGACTAGAATATAATTGAAACAAATAGAATAGAATAGACTGCCAGACTGTCGGTGTAGTCTACATAATGTTCTGCACATGCGGGGCCTTCTATGTGGGCAAAACAAAACGCCAATTCTGGCGTAGAATTAAAGACCGTACTTATTATGGAAAGAAAAATATACTATCTACACCAATAGGCAGGCATTTAAGCCTACAAAACAAAGGTCACTGTCCACCACCTATAACTGGCCACTACAGCAAGGAGCTATGGAGGGGCATCCACAAACAAAAAAACACAGAATTCCAAGCTCAACTTACCGACCAGTCTGCCACCAAACAAATTCACCTGTCTAACAGTAGCGTTTAAAAGGCAGGGGATTGGTTACACACATTTGCAAGTGCATGCACAAGCTGCAGGCCTCGTCAAGGCTCCCTGTATACTGCATTTAAGCCTATACCATCATAATAATCCCGATGTCGTTTGTTTTGCTGCCCTAGAAAGAATACTAGTTAACCCCAGAGGGGGGGAATTTGACAAAATAATATTAAACCGTGAAACACGTTGGATCTACACGTTAAAAGCTACAGAGATACCTGGTTTGAACGAAGCACTTAGTTTCAAACCATATTTTTAATTATTTTATCACCCCTCTCTGATTCCCCCTGTAGATCCCCCCTTTTCTTTTCATGTTGAGTTAGCAATTATGTTCAAGGATCAGCCGAATGGAGCAGTAAGGGTATTCTTGCCCCATACTTAGTTCTGCCCCAACCATCACTAGGTTCTATATCACTTCATATGTCCAAAGATGTAGTGGCCTATCCCTTTTGTTTCTGTTTTTGGGTACTTTCTCCCTCCCTTCTTGCCTCCCCTTTTCTCCATTATACATGTCCCCCAAGATATCAGTATGGTGTTGTACAGTTGTATATAATATATTTTCTCCTCCATATCGATGCTTCTGTATGTATGCTACAACTCTGTGTCTTATTTTTAGGTATCCCCTTTCCTAATGGCCTACAGTATGCGATATATGTGTTCATTACAGTAGCAGTTCTAGTATTACTGTTGGCTTTCTGTTCTACCTGGGAGGTATTTGGGGGCGGACGTATGCGTTCCACATCCTCCCTTCGGGAGACGTTAGGGACGTGCGGGTGCGCCTGGTGACGTGGAGGGGTGATTGCCCCTCCTACGACTGGTGATGCGCCCACGCACGTTTTCCTTTGCACACGGCGCCGTTGTGTTGGAACGCACATCACCCTGTGCATCGGCGCCATGCCTATGACGCCACAGGCGCCGCTCACGTCACATGGCGATGCCCGCATTAGCATGGTGGGGGGCCTATATAGGAGGTGCGCTGTCAGTCTAGCGTCCTGGTTGGTGGCTGATATGTAGGCGAGATGGACACACACGCAGGTATGCGGCAGCAGCTCAATGCTCCTCTTATACCTTAGTGTCTCAACCTGTTGGTTTCATTGTATGGTTCCTTCCCTTTCCTCTAGATGCACTGTGATCACGCTGGTTGTCTGTGTGGTACGGGCTGCATTTCTGCAGCATTCTAGATGGCGCTGCATGCATATGGTTATCTCATTGTTACATACAGGTATTTGTCAGTGGGTTACATCCTCCCCTCTATATATTGGCTTTACTATTTGGTTACTCTTCTGTCTCTTTTTTCTATTTGAGGAACCATACCCCACGGGGACAGTTGTTGCCTGTTATGTGGATTGGCGTCTCTAGAGCGGGACATATTTAACAGAGCATTGCCCAACAATATGGATCCCTCTTGTTCTACATTAATTATTGAGTTCCCTATGTGCGGGGTAAGTTTACATCATCCTGTATCAGTTAGATACGCACTAATATGCTCATATACTATATGATATAGACTAGATGATTCCTCTTCCCTTGTAGGTATAAGTACCAATATAAGCATAAAAGAGATATATAATTCCACACTAGATCAAAGACCTTTACCAGGTAATAATCCTCATCATGTTTCTTAACTTTTATTGAGCATTGACAATGCAAACAGTAACGTAACAGTTACGAGTTATTTTCAATTCTTTGTACTACTCCTAATAATGGACCATTTCCAGAAACTAGATCACACCTTAATATATAGAGAAAATACGAATATAACCATGAATATGGATGTTCCCTTCTCCTTAGTAGATCAGATATAGTATATCATATACTCGTATAATCACGCATAGATTGACTATGTCCTACTACATTTGAATGGGGCGTGTATCCCTTGAGTTATTAATTACATCTTGTTCTCCCTAGGTATAACAACCCGTTACGAGACAATTTATACAGGGCGAGATCTCTGCGGTTAGGTGTATTGTCCGTTGTTGACAGGGGCACCCCATACCAA
>BLSH010169284.1:214726-227053 GCA_018402905.1 Glandirana rugosa | reverse complement strand
TTCTGCTTTACCTGCTCCTTGATTACCGGCTTGATTCTGACACTGCAACTTGCTGCCTGCCCTGACCTTTGGCTTGCCCTGACGATTCTTATGCCTGCTCCTTGGTACCTCTCCGCCCGCCTGTTGATGACCCGGCTCCTGTCTGACGACCCTTCTGCTTAAACCCTCAGTTCCTGCTCGGCCTGGCTGCTGCTTGTTCCAGTCTGTTTCCAGCCTTCTCGTCCAGCATCATCTGCTTGGTTCAACCCTGCAGAGTGAATTGCCAGCTGTTTCCCGGAGTGTCTCCTCTGCTCCAGCTCGCTGCAACACCTGCCCTGCCAGCAACCATCGCACCTGTGTTCCAGTCAAGCACTCGTGCCATCCTGCACTCTTGAGCTCCCTGTCTACCATATCAGGGGTTCCTGAGTCAGGGTTGTAAGAGAGGCTGTCCTTGGCTATTGCAGACTCCACCACCAGGTACGTGACAATTGCTATAGAATATACCCATACAGATACGTGCTTTTTTGTACCCTCGTCCATCCGCCCGCACCCAATCCTATTGCCCCCTGTGTCTGCCCCCCTGAATTCCGTTCCCACGAGTACAGACAGCCAATTGTAAGCATCATTAATGATATGAGTGTCATAGAATGATACATACATTGTATTGCAATATATAATCATGGATATGTCTTTTTTCTTAAGTAATCTCAACCCAGGATGCGAGAGGTCCTGACTCCTGAGGAAGCTTGCTAATAGCGAAACGTGTTGACCTGCTCTGCGTGAATATTGTGGTCCATCTCTGGTGCAATATATTATGTTCATGTACCAGAAACGGTTGAGAGATTGGTATAGTCACTTTATGGGAATTATTCTTATTCTGCTCCATGTTCCGATTTTTATATATGTTGTTCTCTTTTTAACAAAATTGTTTAAATAAATATCAATATTTTAACAAGTATATGAATGTACTGTCTTGTGGTGTGCCCTTAAAGTCCACCATATTTGGGGATATTTCCCCCTGTTTTTTGCTGTTGATTGCCATTGTCACGATGGAATAAAAGCGCTTTATTATTATCTGATCCCCAAGAGTGCTTTGATTCCCCCTGTTTTCTCTTCTCTAATAATTAAATGGTGTTTCTTTTTTGCCATCTGTGTCCCATTGGGGAGATTTGCCTTCACTTCCTGTCCCAAAACAGAAAGTGAGAGGAAATCCCTGCAAGTCAACCACGTGCCTACTAGGCACTTTCACCCTCTTCCTCCCCAGGCCAATTTTCAACTTTCAGCACTGTTGCACTTTGAATGACAATTGCAAAGACATGCAACACTGTACGCAAACAAATTTTTAAATTCATTTTTTTTAGACAGATAGAGCTTTCTTTTAGTGGTATTTAATCACCATTGGGGATTTTATTTTTTTCTAAACAAAAAAGAAAACATACAGAAAATTTTGAATAAAAAAGTTTCTCTTAGTTTCTGTCATAAAATATTGTAAATAAGTATTTTTTCTCCTTCACCAATGAGGCTGCACTGATGGACACTGATATGCTGCACTGATGGGCACTGATCAGCAACACTGAAAAGCACTGATAGGCGGCACTGATGGGCACTGATAAGCGGCACTGATGAGCACTGATAAGCGAAAATGATAGGGGGCACTGATAGGCACTGATATGCATCACTGATGGGCACTGATTGGCAGCACTGGTTGGCACTGATTGGCAGCACTGATGGCCACTGTTGGGGCTGCACTGATAATCAGGACACTGTGTAGATGTCCTCTGTGTGGATTTGACAGTTATTAGCTCTCCTCTCCTCACACACTGTCAACGTGAGTAGAGTATTGCCGATAACTGGCATATCCTGTTTACATTGTGATCAGCTGTGATTGGACACAACTGTTCATGTGGTAAAGAGCCGTTGTGATTGGCTCTTTTCCCCCGATCCTGGATCAGCTGCATCCGAAGGACGTAGCAATCACAGATCCACAGGGACCTCCAGGTTACCAGAACTAGAGTCTCCATTGGAAGATTTCTTCTCTAGGAGACCCCTTTCACACTGAAGCACCACTAAAACAGTGCTAAAGCGCTGGTCGTTTTTCCGGGGCTTTTGCATCTTTTAGTGGCGCTTTTGTGGTGCTTTTCGGGTGCTAGCAGGCCCTTTTTTTAAGGTCATGTGATGACGTGACTTTAAAAAAAAGGAAAAAAGACTTGTTTTGTAGCGCATTCAAAACACTTTTAAGGCACTTTGGAAGTGCTGCCCATTGATTTTTGGGCAGGGGCATTTTTGGAGCGCTATTTATAGTGCTCCAAACCCAGCTAAAAGATGTGGCTTGCAGGACTTTATTTACCGTCCCACAAGCACACCGCCCCAGTGTGAAAACACTGATTGAAGTGAATGGGAGTCGGTTTTCAGACTCTTTACAGGCATTATTTCTAGTGCTAAAATGTCTGAAAACTGCCTCAGTGTGAAAGGGGTCTTACTTTTTTGGGGACAACCCAAAATTTGGGATTTTCTTTCACTTTCACTAAGGCTGGCCATGCATCATACGATTTTCTTGTTCAAATTCTTTTAGATTTACCCTCAACTATGTAGTGCAAGGACTTGCCTGATTGCATACAAATTTAAAGTGTTTAGGTTTGACCTCATATTATATAGTTTTGGTACATCTAAAGAAAAATTGAACACGAAAATTCTATAATGTATGGCCAGCCTAAAACAGGACAAATAGAGAGGGTGAACCTCCCTAATGGGGGTGATGACAGTAATAAATACTGACAGGTACAAGGACACTATTGTGGAGGGGGGACTTTGCCGGTGCTCAAAAAAATATATTTAAACAGTCATATTAAAAACTTCAATTCTTTAATAATTCATATGGTAAAATGACACATTATTAAAATCATCATTTTTTGGTACACTACATATCCACAACTGTAGTCATAGCAACATTGTTGGGTGTTACATTGATCTCATTATCTCATATGATATACCAACATGTTTCGCGGATTGAGGCTTCTTCAGGGGAATAATGAGAGATAGGTGCTATGAACCTGAAAACACCATCAACGATTCACACTGACCACCCCAACAGAAAGGTATAGCCCGCAAGGTTACAGCGAACCATATAGCGGCCAAAATGTGGATAGTATTAGTGGTAATACAGACCAGGAGCCAGGAAATTGATTTTATATTGCACTTAATGTGCGCATAGATAATGCATACAATGGCTCCTGGGGATCCCCAGTTTGAGACCATAAACCATGTTTTTAATTTTAAATTAAGTTAACATGCTCCACTGCTTTAGTAGATCAGGATAGTCAGAAATATCTCTTGGGCTGAAGATATGCATTGCATGCTGCACAAATTGTCAGAGACAGAAGGAGCTTGCAAGCAGACAACAGCAAATTGTTAACACATTTTCTCTTATAACAAAGACAGACTTAGCATCAGCACTCAGTTATGGGTAGCTGCCGTCAGCCTTTGTGAAAATGCTAAATTAAACTTTTTATACAATGCCTATTGTTTCCTTTTCTGTTGCTTCATACCCATTATTCACGTTACCAGTTAAATATGAAGTTGAAAAAAAAAACATGTTTTCTCTTTGCTTGTAATGAAGTTAAGTATGTCAAATGATGTGCAGACTGCTGGATTCTGTAGAAATCTTCACTGCAGGGCTGCCCTGTCCTCTTCCTGCTGTTGAACTTCCAGCATTTCTTTCATTGATTACACTGCCTATAACACATTTCACGAACGAAGGGGAGTCTAATCAGTCACAGGGCCAGTTCACATCACATGCAGTCCAATGCATTTTTTCTCCGCATCAAAAATGCATGGATAGTAGGTTATATGGTTTTCAATTTGCTTGCAGCTCCAGTGCGTTCCAGTTCTGAAAAAAAGTAAAACTAAAGCACCAAAAAGGCACTGGAACACACATGTACAAAAAAGAGGGGGGGAAATGCACTGGACTGCATAAAAAACACACCAAAACTGCACTGGAACGCATCAAAAATGCATCTGGAATGCATCTGAACTGCGTTTCTATGGTGAAAATTAGCCCACAGGATTTTGTCCCCCATTCACTGATTGTGTTACAGGCAGTGTAATTAGTGAAAGGGGGGGGGGGGAGTGAGAGTATCCCTCTCAGATCATCTTTAGTGCAGCTGAGGCTGGAAATTTTTCAGCAGGAAGAGGACAGGGCAGCCCTGTAGTGCAGGTTTTTACAGAATCCAGTGGTCTACACATCATGGGACATACTTCATGTAAGTAATGTAACAGTGGCAACTGCTTATGCGCCACCCCCCCATCCATGCGTCTGGCCCCCTTATCTATATGCGGGGCACCGGAAGCATGGATTTCAATGGGTTTTTTTTTGGAAGCACATGTTTAGAGCCTAAGGCTCTAATTGGCTTAAAAAAAGGTGGGCTCGCCGTGACCCCACCCAGTTGTGTGACATTAGCCAATTAATATTCGCTAATGTCTTCCTGTTTTTCCTCCTGGCCAATGCCAGACAATCAGCGGGTCCTGAGACCCAATTGGCTGGGAGTTCTAAGACCCCATTGACCCAATTACAGGACTCCTGATTGGCCGGGAGAAAGCCGCTGGGACCCAGGGAGAGAGGCACAGGGGTGAAGGTATGAGTGGGGCTGGCAGGCGATGGGCGAGTGAGCGAACTGGGTGGGTAGCAGAGATCGATCGAGCGACGGGGGTTGGGAGGGGGGTTTGGTGGTGGTCAGATGGATGGCTATCTGGGGGAGGGGGGGGCTGGCTGAATGCGGGCCGCACCCCCAAGAAATTTGAGCACCAACCGCCACTGTAATGTAACTAATGCTGTACAGAAAAAAAATTATCTAAATTTCAGATTTAGTAACCACATATCATTGGATCATTGGGGGAAATTTATTAAATCGGGGGAAAGAAATTCCCAGCTCAACTTCCAAACCAGCCTGCAACCAAACAAATTATCCTGTTTAACAGTATGCTTTAAAAACATGGATTTAGTCTGCATACATTTGTAAAGACATGCGTAAGTTACAGAGCCCTATCAAGGCACCCCAGTATTTTCGGTAGTCCTAACTAGAATAAGGTGACCAGATTCTTAAAATGAAATCCGAGGACATATTTTTTTTGTATTGGCAAATGGTAAACTATTTTATAAGAATATTTTCCCCAAATTATATATGCAGTGTATGTGCTATGTGTTTATGGAATGATTGTATGATATATACAATATTTCTCACATTTCTTCCATAAATAAAGATTTAAAAAAAAGATACTTCTTAGAATTTTTTGAGATATGACTACTAAATGTTATGAATATAAGACAGAGTGCAGAGTTCAGGAGTGCATTACATAAAAAATGCAGGACTCACCTGTGCCCATCTAGCAGCCTGACCAGTGCCCATCTATGCAGTCTCACCAGTGACCATCTATGCAGCCTTACCAATGCCCTGCAATGCAGCCTCACCAGTGCCCAGCAATGCAGCCTCACCAGTGCCCATCGATGCAGCCTCATCGGTGCCCATCAATGCAGCCTCACCAGTGCCCAGCAATGCAGCCTCACTTGTTTCCAGCAATGCAGCCTCACCAGTGCCAAGGAATGCAGCCTCACCTGTGCCCAGGAATGCGGCCTCACCAGTGCCCATCAATGAAGCCTCACCAGTGCCTGGGAAAGCAGCCTCACCAGTGCCCAGCAATGCAGCCTTACATGTGCCCAGGAATGCAGCCTCACCTGTGCCCAGCAATGCAACAACACACGTGTCCAGCAGTGCAGCCTCACCAGTGCCCAGCAATGCAGCCTCACCAGTGCCCAGGAATGCAGTCTCACCTGTGCCCAGCAATGCAACCTCACCAGTGCCCAGGAATGCAGCCTCACCAGTGCCCACAATGCAGACTCACCAGTGCCCAACAATGCAACCTCAGCTGTTCCCAGAAATGCAGCCTCACCTGTGCCCAGGAATGCAGCGTCATCTGTGCCCAGCAATGTAGCGTCATCTGTGCCCAGCAATGCAGCCTCACCAGTGCCCAGGAATTCAGCCTCACCTATTGCCAAGAATGCAGCTTCACCAGTGCCCAGCAATGCAACCTCACTTGTGCCCAGCAATGCAGCTTCACCTTTGCCCAGCAATGCAGCCTCACCTGTGCCCAGGAATGCAGATTCACCTGTGCCCAGCAATGCAGCCTCACGTGTACCCAGGAATGCAGCATCACCTGTGCCCAGCAATGCAGCCTCACCTGTGCCCAGGAATGCAGCCTCACATGTGTGCCCAGCAATGCAGCCTCACGTGTGCCAAGCAATGCAGCCTCACGTGTGCCAAGCAATGCAGCCTCATGTGGGCCCAGCAATGCAGCCTCACCTGTGCCCAGAAAATGCAGCGTCACCTGTGCCCAGGAATGCAGCCTCATCTGTGCCCAGCAATGCAGCCTCACCTGTGCCCAGCAATGCAGCATCACCTCTACCCAGGAAAGCAGCCTCACTAGTGCCCAGCAATGCAGCCTCACCTGTGCCCAGCAATGCAACCTCATCTGTTCCAAGGAATGCAGCATCAATTGTGCCCAGCAATGCAGCCTCATGTGTGCAGGGGATCAGAAGCCAATCATCACACAGATCCTGGGCGGGTGTTGAGGCAGAGGGGGGTAGTCCACTGTCACACAAGTCCGGCCCCCCAGACCGTCTCCTACCTATGTGCTGTTTGTCAAAGGAGAAAACCAGGAGGTGGGACTTGTGTGATGGCGATTCAAGTTAAAGCTGACACAGTGGGAGACATCGGCCTGACACCCCCCAGTTTGTGGCACCCGGGGTGGACTGCCCCCTTCTGCCTCAGCACCCACCCAGGCAGGGCTGCTGTTAGAAATGATGGGCCCTTGTAACAGCCTACCTGACAGCCCCCCCCCACCTGACAGGGCTTGGGGCCTGAGCCCGACCACTGCTCACCATAGCCCGCAGGCTTCAAGCAGAGAAAAGGGAGGCAGCATGGACTGTGTGCCTTGGAGTAATAAGGATGTGGCAAAACTGCACTAACAGTGGGAGGGCAGGTATGAGGTGTATGGATATAATTTACAAAATTCAGGTGTCAAGAATATGTAATGTACAGAGTGCAGGGGTCAGGACTATGTAACTTACACAGTGTAGTTTCAGGAGTATGTACAGTACAGTTTGCAGGAGTCAGGGGTACGTACATAGTGCAGGGGTCCGGAGTGTTTAATATACAGAGTGCAGAGGTCAGGAGAGGGTAATGCATATAGCGCAGGGGTCTGGGATATGTAATGTACAGAATGCAGTGGTTCAGAGGGGGTAATGTACAATACATAGTGCAGGCATCAGGAGTGTTTAATATACATAATGCAGAGGTTAGAAGTGGGTAATGCATAGAATGCAGGGGTCTGGGATATGTAATGCACAGAATGCAGTGGTTAGGAGGGGGTAATGGCAAAGGCAGCAAATGGGGGTATATAAAAATATCCCCCCATCATGTTCAGTGGCCAAATGCATCCCACTCCACTGAATGGGGATGCCTTACAACCATGTACAACAAACATAGTTGCAGTGAGGTGGTGCAGGTATTTAGGGATAAAACCAGGTGGTGAGGAGGCAATATAATGCTTCTTTGCTGCCTGTCAAACACCTTCTGAAAAGTGATCCACTGTGGTTCACTCTTCAGAGGGCAACACTAGTGTAGCCTAATCTACAGCAATGCCCTCCAGATGTGTCACTCCATACGTGCTTGGTATTACCCAAAAGATCAAATGCAGCATTGTCAGTCCCCCCCAGTACCTGATCTGGGCAACTTCTTCTACCTGGGGCCTGCATGCAGTGCTTGTCCTGCAGGGGGTTCCTCAGGAGCTGGGAACCTGGGACCAGCTGTGCACCGCTGGCACATCTGGTCTTCTTCCTTCCTCCTGGGTACCACCGAGCTGGGCAACTAGGGCTGGAGGGAACTGGAGGGAGAGGGTGAGGTAGAGCAGACGGGGACTCCCAAATCCTGTCCACCAATAAGCTAATCCCCTGCGGTGCAGCTCTTTAGAAAACAAACGTCTCCAGGTCCCCTTTGTTCAGTAGGAGCCGGGGGATAGTAAGCAGACTATTTTTTCATTTTCGGGTGTAATCCGCCACAGCACTCCCAGCCAGCCACGGTGTATTCATATTGAAGAGGCCAGGCTTCAACTGTGTAGCACACTGCTACGGATTAATGAATAAATAGTCCGCTTACTGTCCCCCGGCACCTACTGAGCACAGTGGGCCTGGAGAAGTTTGTTTTCTAAATAGCTGCACTATCTTATTGGTGGACAGGATTTGGGAGTCCCCACCCGCTCCACCTCCGGGCCCCCCTGCTGAGATGACAGAACCAGGGACAGATCGGGGGACAGAAAGGCTACGGGGACAACGTCTTTAATCCAGGGGCTGTCCACGGAAACTGGGGACGTCTGGTCACCCTAAACTGCAAATTGTGAAAGCCTTCACAGTGAAAACAAATGCATTATAATGGATAGGCAGAGGGCAGGTGAACCTGCAGGGAGCCCACCCCTCCTTAAAGGCACAGGGGCTCACCGGACACCCAGCATATAGCACCATGGCAGCAAAGGTGTCCAGTGTGTCCCTTCACCAATATTCCAACAACAACAAATGGCCACTGCACTCACCTATAACTGGTCCTTGCAGCATGGAGCACATGGAAGGGCAACGCATTCAAAACAAAGCCGTACTAAAATGGATGCACACAGAATCTGGTACAGCTGTGCATAGTAACCGACCAGCTTCTAACTTCAGCTTGTTCAACTAAGCTTTGACAATAAAACCTGGAAGCTCATTGGTTACTATGCACAGCTGCTCCAGATTATGTATTCACCAGCTTTAGTAAATCCCCCCTATTGCATATGAACTAATAAAATCATTCTCCCAGTCTACAAACCTGACCCAGAATGATGATATTTGTAATTTGGTTGCTACAGACAACAAGAACACATTCATTCTTGACACTTCTCTTTGGGCATACATCTTGATATTGATGCAGTAACTTGGTCAATAATATGTTAACACATGCTAGAACAAACAGAATCATTGAGCTTGGCCAAACAAAATGAACACGCCAGATAGCAGTTCAAAGATCATCATACCTCACTACACATGAGACTCTGCTAAAAACCTTTATCATATAAGACAGAGTTTAAAAGGGTGCAAAACACAGCTGCTTTCTTACCAGTCTCCCTTCTTCACATCTGGAGGAAGCTGGCCTGGAACATAGCACTGGCAATCTGGCTACACAGAATAATAAAACCTTATTACAACAATATGGACTTCGTGAATACTTCAAACAAAAACTCAGCAGCAAGCTCAAAATATAAACATGCTAAAAGACTTTTTGTTTGTCATACAGAGGTAATTTAGCTCAGTCTTTTCTGGCTTAGCACAACCGCTGTTACAGCTTGTTGGGTTGTTTTCTGTTTTCCCATGAGATGTACTTTGGCCGTCTCTACCCGTCATAAACATTTTATATATACCACAAGATGCTATCCTCAAATCACATATTGGAACAATTAATTAACACACAGAGAGACAAAGGAGCAGTGAGAGCAACACTGTGGCTGAGGTTATACCCTGCCAAATAGGAAAACTAAAACAGCCATCTCATACATATCCAGATATTCATTGCAAATAAGCGTAAAGTTACTGACATTTAGGAAAAGCTTAAAGTGTATGTAAAGTCATTTTTTTTATTGAAAAGGTTTGAATCTTCTGTTTTTTCCTTTCAGTGTCCCATTGGGGGGATTTCCCTTTACTTTCTGTGCTGGAGACAGAACAAGAAATGAGCGAAAATCGCTACAAGATGAGGGAAATCTTCCTCTTAGACAATTGTTACATAAAGAGGTGTCACCATTGGAGAATTTACCATCGTCTCTTGTTGGGTGACAGCTCTAAAATTTTGGATTTTTCATTTTGGCATTGGTAACAACAGTCACAATGATAGATATATTAAAGTAGAACTATAGGCAAAACTTTTTTCTTAATTTTGGATAGAGCAAGGGTGGGCTATAGGGTGATTTTTTTTTCGCTATCTGATTTCCCTTCACTTCTTGTCCTATTTCCAAACAGGAAAGAGGAAATCCCTGAAAATTAAGGTAATTCCTAGGGGACCCCCAGGTCATCAGAACTAGTGTCCCTATTAAAAGATTTCCCCTCTATTACTTTTCTGGGGACAACCAAAATTTTGGGTTTTTCTTTTACTTTTACTTTCAATGATAATGGTGAAAAGGACAAATAGGGAGCGTGAATCTCCTTAATGGGGGCACAGATGGCAATAAAAACTGACAAGCAGTCTAGTCCCTCTCCACTCTATAAAAAACTAAAAAAAATGTTTTGCCTTTAGTTATACTTTAATTTTACCTAATCTGTTATTTTGGAATGCATTCTATGTAGATGGACATTTAAAACAGAACTCAAGTCTAAAAATATTAAGATAAAAATGAATGAATAGCCCATTGAATAATAAACTAGCAAAGCCAGATTTTGGTAGTAAGAAGGAAAGGGGATGGGCAAAGTGGAATGGGGAGGCAGAGAAGGAGGGGGAGAAAGGGATAGAGGGGTAAGAGGGTGCAGAGACAGAGGGAGAGAGTGGGAGAAAGGGGGAGGAGGTAGAAAAATGAGAGGGAGGGGAGAAAGGCAAAAGTGTAGGAAAGGAAGAGAGAGGGATACAGAAAGTAGGATATAAAGAGTGATGAAGAGAGGGAGGGAGATAGAGGTGTAGCAATCTCTAGTATGTGCTAGATGTAAGGTAGGTTTGCTAGTGTAGGTCTGTTAGTGCAGGAAAAATTTAGTTTAGCCCAGGGCTAAGTCTGAGCTGTTGATCTAGGTTAGTGAGTCAGGCTGGATGACTCATCCTGACAGCTCCTCTGGTGCCTCCCCCCTGGTCTAGAAGGTTGTAGACACTTCTAGAGCTAGTAGGTGGAGGTTGGGAGGGGCTGTTTGGAACATTTATGAGGGTCTCAGCCAATCCCCAATAAAGGGCTGGCAGGGGCCAGGCTTACCTCATAAATAGGCATGGGCCATGCCAGCAGGGGCAGTCGGGTGGAAGATGGAGATATAGTGCTGTGGAGGCTGTCAGTGGCCCTCAAGGGTGCCCCCTAGTCTGGGTGGTGACCTTGGGCCAGGGCTTGGGTGTTGGAAGGATGCTGCCATAACACATGGAGGAAACCCTTCCAGGAGGCATGGGAGCAAGAGAAAGGACAGCAGGATCAGGTCAGCACTACTGGGGACTTACAAGAGGAGAGACTGCCACATGTAGCAAGTTCTCCCTGAAGACAGTGGTGTGTTTCATTCCCTTCTCTGGGAGATCTCCTGAGAGTCAACCGGGTGGGCTGGGAAGTGTAAGTCTGGAGGACTATGGTGAAGGAGTTAGCCTGGAGGGCTAGTGATAGGGGCAGCTGCAGCCAAGTGAGTTTGCAGTGCCCAAAGAGGTGGTGCTGGGATCAGTAGCCAAAGAGGAGGAGTATAAGCTGTTTCAGTGTCTATTTTGCTATACAACAAGGTGCATCAGGTTTCTACTTGTAATGGGCCATTGCTTAAACATATGACTGAAAGTTTGTCAGACATCCAAACAGTGATTCAGCTGGGTCTGCACCCAATTTTGTGCTGGAGGAAGAATTTGGAGCTGTATATAGAGATGGTATATAGGAAGAATATCCCTGAGGTTTTACTAGTCAAGTGGGCATCCCATAACCTCCCATCCCTATCCAAGTTATTAACCCTCAATAAATCACAAAAAAAAACCCAAAGTCACGGAATGTTCTTTGACTCTAAAGTGCCTGTGAAAATTAGGTGTGCCTGGATGTGCAGGGTGGGGGATCCCAGTTCATCTGTGGCCCTTAAGGGGGTGCGTTACAGAGGGAAGGGAGAGAGGGTAAAGGAGAGGAAGAGTGGGCAGAATGATATGGATAAAGGAAAGGAATGGGGAGAGGAGGGAGTGAGAGAGGGTGGAGGGCGAGAGAGAGGAGAGGGGGGAAGAGGGGGAGGAGCGAAAGAGAAGGGGGAGGGAGAGAGAGCGGGAGGTGGGAGAGAGTGAGGGAGGAGAGGGGTAAGGAAAGGAAATAGGTATAGTAAGACGGGTGAGAAGGAGAGGAAATGGGAGAGAGGGAAGGGAGACATTGCGTGGGGGAATTCCCGGTGTCTACTTGACCCTAGGGGGTGGGACGTGTAGGTCCGTGTGGATTAAAAGTGTCCGTGAAATCTCAGTTTCTTGTAAGGCACTGAAACCCAAAAAAAAACACTAAATAACTCCCAATTATTGAACCTATCCCTACCCTCCAATACCCTACGGGTGAACTGATCATTTTGGAGTCCCTATAAGAAGGATATAT
>BLSH010169284.1:195704-213281 GCA_018402905.1 Glandirana rugosa | reverse complement strand
GGCCTCATACACACGGGCGTATATAAAATAATAAACAAAACGTCGGGCCCGACGTCAAGGAGATAAAGTCGACGTTTTTCGGCGTTATGCATTGGCGTTTTTGAGCGCTAGTGAGCGTCGGCGTCAATAGACGTTTTTTAAAAAAAAATCATTCCTCTGCTATTTTTCAACCTAAAAACGTCGGCGTCAAAAAACGCCGGAAAACGCCGGTACAATATTAGGTGGCGTTTGTTGGCGTCTGTTGGCGTCTCGTGGCGTTTTGCGGCGCTTTTTGACGTCGTTGCAGCCAAGGAACGCGCTGGTCGTGGGTTCTCTGATACGCCGACGCCATCTACAGCTCAAAAACGCCGACGTATTTTATGTGGCCATTGACTAACATGGGGAGCAGCTAAAAAACGTCAGTAGACGCCGGCGTCAAAATACGCCCGTGTGTATGAGGCCTTAAGGATGAAAGAAATACAAGGACAGGAAACAAGAGTGAGCTAATAGCAAAGGAAAGAAGAAGAGGCAATAAGACAGCATGCTGCTCCTAACCTCACATAAATAACTTGCATGCAGTGTCCTTCTCAGTGGGATCAATTTGGATAGTTATGCCGCATATATAAAACAGTATACATTGTTGTCAGAAAGCTTGTTATTTACTGGAAGTAAAATAGCAGAGGTCATTTTACATCCAGTCCGTGGGATGTAACTTTATAGTAATAAGTTGTTATTCCTATCACAGACAACTAACGATGTGTAGGCTAGCACACAATGAACTGAATCCCTCCAGGGATGTCAAGTCGTCTTTACATACAAAAAATTTGAGTAAGTATAGTAAATAATGATAAAATGCATGATAATGTTGCCCACTATTAAATATGTTTTTAATATTTATTTGTACAATCTTTTTTTCTAATGATATATCTAAGGTCAACCACTCATAAAACTGGTATGTCAGCTTTAAATGGTTGCTGGTAAGGTGAATCCCAGGCTAGCTTTTTATGCTTGGAATTCTTCTGGTGAAATATCCCCATCAGGATTCTCACTTCCTATGAATTTCTACAAAGCCAAATGATGATATCACACGCGCCTGATGTATTCTCCATAACATAGAATAAACAAATTGACATAGACTTGTGGGACATGGTGAAGACAGAAAATGCCCTGTGAAATCATGGCATGCCAGCCTCAAGTTTATATAGGAAGCCAATAGACAATATTTAAAAGGTAAAGCAGAACTCCATGTATAGTTTTATGGAGTAATTACATTGGTCCTGTTAGAACCAATGTAAGTATACATAATTCATACCTGTGTGGACTGTTGTGGAAATGGAGAATCACTGTACTAGTGGTCACTTCTACAGTGATCGCTGTGGTCTTCTAGGTCCTGTATTTATTGAGCGGCTGTCCTTCTTCACAGTGAACACAAGGGGTCGCTTACTCGGCATGGCCACCATTCACAGAATGTAAGGTTTTCTCTAATTGGACAAGGTGTAGATCAGGATGTTACCACCCTGCCTCTCCAACTCTTCCAATTACAAAATACCTTGACTTTTTCACAAAAAAAGGTGTTCTGTGAATGGTGGTTGTGCTGAACAAGCACCCCCTGTGCTGAAGGGCAGCTGCTCAGCACAGGACCCAGAAGACAGCAGCGATCACTGAAGTAGCTACAACTACTACAGTGATTTTCTACTTCTACAGGGGTCCCACAGTTATGGAATATGTATGCTTAGTTGGTCCTAGCTAGACCAATGTAACTTTGCAATAAAAACCAAAACTAAAGTTCAGCTTTTAGTCTCGAGAAGTATTGAGAGCACAGCTTAAAGTGGTTGTACTCGATGTCCGCCGGTGACCCACGATCGCTCTGTGCAGAGGCAAAACAAGGATCTATCATTGTAAACAAGGCGGATCTCCGTTCTGACAGGGGACACGACAGAGATCTACTGTTCCCTGTCATTGGGAACAGTGATCTCTGTCATGTCCCTGGCAGCCCACCCCCCCTATCGTTAGAACACGCTGAGGGAACGCAGTTAACCCCTTGAACGTCCCCTAGTGTTAACCCCTTCTCTGCCAGTGTAATTTTTACATTGATCCATGCATTTGTATAGCACTGATCAATGTAACCACTTCCCGCCCGGCGCATTGACAAATGACGTCCGGGCGGGGGGTTCATTATCCTGACTGGACGTCTATTGACGTCCTCAGGATAATGCGCGATCGCGCGCCCCCGGGGGCGCGCATCGCGGCGATCGGTGGTGCCGTGGGTCAGTCTGACCCACCGCATTACCGACTGAGGTAAAAGGCTTCGATCCGAAGCCTTTTACCATGTGATCAGCCGTGACCAATCACGGCTGATCACAGTGTAAATAGGAAGAGCCGTTGATCGGCTGTTCCTCTGCTCAGGTCTGCAGACCTGAGCAGCGGAGAGCAGACCTGAGCAGCGGAGAGCCGATCGGCTGCTCTCCTGACAGGGGGGGGCTGCGCTGAACATTTATCAGCACAGCCACCCTCAGGATCATCCCACTGGACCACCAGGGAGCCGGATCAAGACCCCAGGGAGCCCCCCCTCGGACATCATGCAGAGGCCGCCCAGGACCACCAGGGAAGGACCACAGAGGCCGCCCAGGACCACCAGGGAGCCCCCACTAGACCACCAGGTAAGGGCATTTTTGTGCACTGTAGGGATGGCACTGTGCCCATGTATGATGCCTGCCAGTGCCATCCCTAACAGTGCTTGTTGCATCTGTGCCCACCACTGCCACCTATCAGTGCCCACCTGTGTCACCTATCAGTGCCCACCTGTGCCACCTAAAAGTGCCCACCTGTGCCACCTAAAAGTGCCACCTGTCAGTGCCCATCAGTACCCAGTGCCACTTATCAGTGCCGCCTATGAGTGTCCATCAGTGCCGCATATCAGTGCCACGTATCAGTGCCCGTCAGTGTTGCTTGTCAGTGCCGCCCATCAGTGCTGTATATGTGCCCCATCATCAGTGCAACCTTATCAGTGCCACCTCATCAGTGCCAATCTGTACTGCCTCATCAGTGCCCGTCAGTGTAGCCTCATCAGTGCCCATCAGTGTAGTCACATCAGTGCCCGTCAGTGAAGGAGAAAATGTACTTTATACAAATTTTTGTGACAGAAACAAAGAAAAATGTTTTTTTTTTTTTCAAAATTTTCAGTCTTTTTTTTTTGTTTATAGCGGTGATCAGAAATGACGCAGAGGCGATCAAATACCACCAAAAGAAAGCTCTATTTGTGGGAACAAAATGATAAAAATTTTGTTTGGGTACAACGTCGCACGACTGCGCAATTTTCATTCGAATCGCAACAGCACTGAAAGCTGAAAATTGGTCTGGGCGGGAAGTGTTCTAAGCGCCCGGTATTGAAGTGGGTAATAATGTCACTGGTTTCCAAAAAGTGTCATTTGGGGTTAGATTTGTCCGCAGCAATGTCGCAGTCCCGCTAAAAATCGCCATTACCAGTAAATAAATAAATAAATAAAAATCCATAAATCTATTCCGTATTTTGTAGACTAGATAACTTTTGTGCAAACCAATCAATATACAACTATTGCATTTTTTTGTTACCAAAAATATGTAGAAAAAAATTCTGATTAATACATTTTAAAAATATGTAGCTTCATACCTTATTTCGGAGCGCCACTTGGCACTCACATGACCCCCCACCACTCTCTTCAACTGACCTGAGAACTAGAGTGGGAGGGGTTGAGAATCCCCTGCTGACGTTAGCCGGGAGGAGGGAAGGAGGAGAGCAGCGCGCGGTCACGTGAGTGCTTTGAAATAAGGTATGAAGCTGTATATTTTTTATAAAGCACATACACTGGGGCACATAACTTATTCTAGCACAGGGGATTCTAGGAATAAAACAAAGTTGTTTTAGCAGTATATAGTATTAAAGCAGCAGGAGGGGAAGGGCGGGGAGCAGGTCGGCACTGAGACTAGTTGACAGGCAGGGAGGGAGGGGGAGAGGGGTAAAGAGGAGAGACAGTGGGTTGATGGAGCCAGGCATGTAAACTGACCACAGTATCATGGATCAGCAGCTATGATAAATGTGGTCAGTTTACAGAGAGGTGGGCAGCCTCAGGCAAGGTCAACCAGGTGTTTTAGACTATAGAAAGGGACAAATTACACAGCACAAGCTGTTATTCATGTTTTAAAGGAACAGGATCCATGTTATTTTTTTTAGGGTTGCAACTGCTTTAACTTCCAGGGGGGGGGTTCAATTCTTTATGCAGACATATCTGTAGTGCACCAGTTCACTCCATTCCCTATTGTCTGTACTCTTGTGTATGCTTGTGACCAGGGAACTCCTTTATATAATGTTTACAAATCAGTAGAAATTCCCAAACAAACCCATTGCACTCTCCTTGCTCATATATAGAAAGCCTGATGTATCAAAGTGTCAGAACTAAGACATTTATCACTGAGAGGTTGTAAGAGAGGGTCATTTTAAATAGGGATCATAAAGAGACCCTGTTGCCAAAACCATTAATTTCATTAAAAATCTGCCCATACATTTATGCAACACATTTTTACTCATTATTTATCTGTAAACTTCTCCCTTTTGTAGACATCCAAAAAACCCAGAGACTGCTGCTGGGTGCCATCTTGGAAGTGATGTCAGCAGCCCCAGAGAATTTATTCCACCCCAGAAGCTACACAAAAGGTTATATGAGGAGGGTAAGGGAGAGAGGCCAGAAAAAAAAATCACAGTTATCTTTATGGAAATCCTAAAAACACAACCTGTTGGAATCTGGAATTAAGGCACTTTGTCAAAGAAAATATATTTTTATTTTAATATTTTTCTTGGATTACAAAATATGAAGAAAGATATGGCAAAGGCAAAATTTTAAACATCACTGGATTTAAACAGAAATTCCATCTTGATACTTAGTTTGTACAAATACAGCAGCTGAACTGATATGTGCATAGTTGACCTGGAAGGTTTGTTCTTTTAATTCACAGCCTTACTTTATTATTTGTTTGAATTTGAAGTCTTAAATGTCGATTCGTTTGCTGTAGTTCCTCTTTCTCTTAAAGCAACTTCTCTTTGTCTGCTCTTTCTTGTCTGAAGTCTTCTTCATATATCTTAATCTGTAAAAAAAATTAAACATATTATCAGTATCATGCCTCAGGAAGACGTGACCTTTCACGAAACATGTAGGGCGGAGTTTGCGTACTGACGTCACCACACCTCATGTGAATCCCGTGAGGACGGGCGTTCTGTTGTATCTTGCCGGCAAAAGTCTTTTTTCATTGTGATCAAAGCGAGAGTCTGCTTTTAAGTCTGTGAGTAACCTGTTTTAAGCATATGTTTTAAATAAACAAACCTTACGGTATTACGTTATGTAGCCTTTATGTTTCCTTATGGCATACGGTGTGAGAGACTATTGAGGTCCGTTGTTTAACAACCAAGTCCTGTTTTTGGATACTACGGAACCCTGGTGACACAGGAGGATTGGTCTGCCATCACCCACACCCCGCAGAGGGTTATATCTGCTAGCAAGTTTGACCCTTACTAGCGATAGTGGGTCTTTGTTTTTGGTAAGGGTTTTCTACTTACCCCTTCCTCATCACTGGAGGTGTCTGCACGATTTGTGGTGGTGGAAAGTAGGAGTGATCCCTTCTTTGGATCTACCCAGGACTTTGGATGTTTTAGTTTTCCAACTTTTCAATCACGTTTTATTTCTTTACAAAAATTTGGGACTATTCCTCACACATTTAATATTTTTATCTTCACAATATTTTTCACGGTACTCTGTATTTTTGTAACTAAAGTTTTTTCAATTTGCACTTTGTATGCACCTCATGTTTATGTCATGTAAACATCCTTATATTTGTGTATACTGTATGAATTTGAGTATGTTGATTTATGCACAGATTTATGCACCCTTTAAAGTTTTAGCGCAACAATTTTTTTAATTTTATATCATCAGTATACTTCTCATCTTTACAAAACTAAAAATTGGGAAAAGCTAGAGCCTTTTTTAATCTGACCACACCCCACGTCATCTGACCATAATTGGTTGTCCAACACTTGTTTTTTGGAGAAATGAAAAGGGGAAAAGGGTGGGACTTTGAATGAGGTATACATTGATGCGACTTCAAACAAGGATACCAAATAATGTAAGTATTTATTGTTGAACCTTGACAACAATACCATGCATGCATGGACACCACACATCCACCCCTGTCCTTCAGATTCCAGGTGTTGCTGACGTTCTGGGGTGTGTTTGCCAATCTAGGCTGACCAATGGGGTTTGACCTGGATGCATATATGAGCGGCATGTCTGCTCTGCTCCAGGTGTCTCCCCTTCATGGCAGTCCGCGTGGTGTTGGTGTGTTTGGTTGGTCCTGCTGCAAGCACATTGTACCTCACATGCTGTAAGTCTCACTGGCACTGTTGCAACTTTGATATTGTTCATCCTCACTGCTGGTGTTTTTTTCTTACCCTTTCAGCTTCACCTTGGTTCACAGTACTTTTATCTTGCTGCAATATCTGTGTCCACTTGGCTTCATAGCCTATCCTTACAGCTAAATCTCACACAGTTGGTGTCTTATATCCCCAGCACCTTCCTTGGTGCATGGGTCTCTTGCTTTTACTCCCTTGGACTAGACCTCTTTTAATTCAGTTTTCTTTGATACTCTACATCCACCACAGTTTGGAGCCCCTGCGTTTTTGTCGTTGGGACAGGCTGACACCAGTTATCCCTTTCTTGTGCTTCCTCCTACCACGTACAACACCTCAGCTTCCGGTATGGGCGCCCATGTCAGCCCGCCTATCTCAGCTCACTGTCGTGCGCATGCTGGTCCATGTAAGTAGCTCACCAGGCATCCAATTTACATCAATTAACCATTTTTTACTTTTTATTATTTTTTGGCTTCCCCCAGCAGGGTCGCTTTGCTTGTGCTTTAGTGACATGCCCATGCCCATTCTACTCACTTCGCATCAGCCCCTGAAGAGTGGCCCTACTGCCAGGAAATGCGTCGGGCATGTTCTAGATGCAAATGGTTTATTCAGGTTATTGTGTGTGCTGTCAGCACTCCACCATTTGGAGCTTGTTTTTATTATCAACCTACTGTTTTTTTTATCAACCTACTGTCTGATTCATGTGCAACAAGTCTTGAATATATTATTGTCTACATGTTTACCATTATGTATATGTACCCATCACTGCATGGTATTGTTGTCAAGGTTCAACAATAAATACTTACATTATTTGGTATCCTTGTTTGAAGTCGCATCAATGTATACCTCATTCAAAGTCCCGCCCTTTTCCCCTTTTCATGTATACAATAGGGATGGAGACGCATGGTTCACATGGTCTCATTTAAAGTCCCAAAAACGTTCCTTTTTTTGTTGCTTGTTTTTTGGAGGCTCCACCAATTCTTACTCAAAAATCTGAATGATCTCAGGTAGAGCTGCATTAAGCACAAGGCTCTCTAGACAGGAATCTAGAACGCTAGAAATGTCCAGGGGGCCCAGGTAGAACTTTTATTCTCATGAGTGTGATCCAGCTGGTCAAAGCTGTGCAAATGGCTGTCACGGCACAAGGCAATACGCACTCACAAACATTTGGGGGTTAATTTACTAAAACTGGGGAATGCAAAATCTGGTGCAGCTGTGCATGTTAGCCAATCAACATCTAACGTCAGCTTGTTCAAAAACTTTGACAAAAAAAAAGGAAGCTGGTTTATATGAAAAGCTGCACCAGATGTTGCACTCTCCAGTTTTAGTAAATCAGCCCCATGGTGTCTGATGCAATTGGGTCATGCCATTACAGACAATGTAGATGGGGCAGATTTTCTGTGTCTTTGAATGTCATTTGAAATGATGGGGGCGAGGGAGAGCAAATCTTCTGTTTTGCCTATGGCCCCATTCTTCTTTAACCTGTCTTTGAATTTCAATACAACCACCACATTTGGTATGCCATGGAGTTTATTTATTAAAAGCAATTAGACTGTTCACTTTGCAAGGAAAGTTGTACTTTGCAAGGGAGTTTTCTCCAGAACTTGGTGAATGAGGTGAAGGTGACTTTCATCATCCATTCATGTGCAAGCAAACAATCTTTTTTTTAAATTTTCCTTTAAGATGATTGGGCATTTTTGCAAATTAAACTTCATAGCATTCACTAAGCTGTGGAGAAAATGCCCTTGAAAAGTTAAACTTGCTTTTCAAAATAAACAGTCTATTTGCCTTTAGTAATTCAGCCCATATGTGGTATTTATCTTTGTGCAGCACACATATTCTCTAGAAAATAATAAACTGAAACTAATTGAGATCTGGCCTGATTCTCACCAATTTATGATTTGCTGGTATGTTTGGAAGATAGGTTGGCTCATAATTATATTTCATATCCTATGAGTACACTAATGGGTCTTTTTAAAATGTTTTCACATATGACATTCATCCAGGATTCACACATTTTTCAATCGCATTTAAATGTAAAAAATGTGTGAATCCTAGGTTAAAGTTGTGTGATTTATGTGAAAATAGACCAGTAAGTATTAAAATACCACAACTGTTTCTTTTACTACAACCCCTGCTTCTTCTGCATATAGAAGATTATTAAAAGAGGGAGAGGTTTCAGACATTGTTAATTCATTTCACTTCACTTGATTCACTAATGTTTTTCGTCAGGGGAATAACAAAAAATGTTTGCATTAACAATGGTTTGTCTTCTTTCTGCTTCAAGTAGGGAATTTTGGTAAGCATTATAATACTTATGCCTAAGTTTATGTTGGGAGTTGTGTCCATGTACTTTAGATAAACCCACCTTTCACCATGCCCACGCTGGTGGGGTCCCATGGCACAATTTACTTAGCCAGCAGAAATCTGCTCAAGCCACAAAAGGGCTGATTGTTTGGATATTTCTCCCAGGTCGAAGGTCCCCAGCCCCCCCCCCCCCGATGGTACCACTGCATTTAGGATGTTTTATTGGTTCTGTTAGTGTTGGGCAAAGCATCCATGTTCAAGTGTACACTGTAGAAGCACTGCTCATGAATACAAGATACAATAGAAGCAGCTGATAGAACTGCTCAGGACCTGTTCTGACAACATTGTGCTGTATATGACCCACGTACCTGAACCACTTTCCAAGAAATTAGGCAGATTTTACAAAGCAGAAGTTGCATAAAGAAAGGGAAGGGGGCATGTTTCCTATATGAAATCAGTGGGGTTTAATAGAAATATGCACATTGCTTGTGCTAATATAAATTTTAATAAATAGTTAATATATGTGAATATCCAGGATTTGGTGGCACCCTACAAGTTTTACATTGCTAACCTTAGATGTGATCGGCAATAAAAGTTAATGTTGCTGAGGCATTGGTAATATAAACAGCATGGGCAATGTGGAATATATGAACTAGATCGAATAAAAATACTTCCTGGAAATCTGTTGGTGACTACTAAAACTGGACTTTATTATTCCTTAAAAATTATGGTGGTGAGGACCGTTTAGCACAAAGGGGCATGTTATGACATTGGTTAGGTAATTTTCCTTTCTGAAAGCTAAATATTATTTTTCTAAGAATTCTCATACATAAATACACCTTTATTTTATAAAATTATACTGTTTGCTGTTAAATTTTACTTTTTCTCCATATTCCTTTCTCCATATTTTTTCAATAAAACAATATTCTCACATACAGCCCTGGCCAAAAGTTTTGCCTATAGTTCTACTTTAATTTTAAGCCTGCTACTTCAGTGTTTTTAGATCTTTTTGTCAGATGTTACTATGGTATACTGAAGTATAATTACAAGCATTTCATAAGCATCAAAGGCTTTTATTGACAATTTCATTAAGTATATGCAAAGAGTCAGTATTTGCAATGTTGGCCCTTTTTTTCAAGACCTTTACAATTCGCCCTGGCATGCTGTCAATCAACTTCTGGGCCACATCCTGAATGATGGCTACCCATTCTTGCATAATCAATGCTTGGAGTTTGTCAGAATTTGTGTAAGGGGGGGGGGGTTTGTTCACCCGCCTCTTGAGGGTTGACCTCAAGTTCTCAATGGGATTAAGGTCGGGGGAGTTTCCTGGCCATTTTCCATGTTTTGTTCCCCAAGCCACTTAGTTATCACTTTTGTCTTATGGCTTATGGCAAGGTGCTTCATCATGCTGGAAAAGGATTTGTTCGTCACCAAATTGTTCTTGGATGGTTGGGTGAAGTTGCTCTCGGAGGATGTTTTTGTACCATTCTTTATTCATGGCTGTTGTCCTATGCAAAATCGTGAGTGAGCCCCCTCCCTTGGCTGAGAAGCAACTACACACATGAATGGTCCCAGGATGCTTTACTGTTGGCATAACACAGGACTGATGGTAGCACTCACCTTTTCTTCTCCGGACAAGGTTTTTTCCGGATGCTCCAAACAAATGGAAAGGGGGTTCATCACAGAAAATGACCTTACCCCAGTCCTCAGCAGTCCAATCCCTGTACCTTTTGCAGAATATCAGTCTGTCCCTGAAGTTTTTCCTGGAGAGAAGTGGCTTCTTTGCTGCCTTTCTCGACACCAGGCCATTCTCCAAATGTCTTTGCCTCACTGTGCGTGCAGATGCACTCATTCCTGCCTGCTGCCATTCCTGAGCAAGCTCTGCACTGGTGGTGCCCCGATTCCGCAGCTGAATCAACTGTAGAAGTACATGCTGGTGCTTGCTGGTCTTTCTTGAGTGCCCTGAAGCCTTCTTCACAAATGCAGTGGAAATGTTTTTATGGGATTAAGTTCATTTTCATGGCAAAGAGGGACTTTGCCATTAATTGCAATTCATCTGATCACTCTTCATAACATTCTGGAGTGCATGCAAATTGACTACATAAAAACTGAGGCAGCAGACTTTGTGAAAATTAATATTTGTGCCATTCTCAAAACTTTTGGCCTTGGCTGTACATTATTAACACTTTCAGATCCGCGCTATAGCCGAAGTACGGCTTCAGCACGGATCTGAATTTCCGGGTGGACGTCCTTGTGCGCACTCCTGGCATGCACTCACAGGCGCTGCTTGGGCGTGCCTGCGGGTCGGGTGGACTCGATGTCCGCCCGAGACCCGCGATCCCCTGTCAGAGCTGTAGAACGGGGAACCGCCGATGTAAACACGGCGGTTCTCCGTTCTGTGACAGGGGACATACCCAGATCTACTGATCCCTGTCACTGGGATCAGTTAGATCTGTTATGTCCTAACCAGCCCTGCCCCCCCCCCATAGTTAGAACACACCCAGGGAACACTGTTAACCCCTTCACTGCCCCCTGCAGGTTAACCCCTTCACTGCCAATGACATTTATACAGTAATCAGTGAACATTTAAATTTCTGATCGCTGTATAAATGTCATTGGTCCCAAAAAAGTGTCAAAAATGTCCAACATGTCCGCCGCAATATCGCAGTCCTGATAAAAATCGCAGATCGCCGCCATTACTAGTAAAAAATAAATAAATAATAAAAACACCATAAATCAATTCCCATAGTTTGTAGATGCGATAACTTTTGCGCAAACCAATCAATAAAGGCCGATTGCAATTTTTTTTTTACCAAAAATATGTAGAAGAATATATATCGGCCAAACCTGATGAATAATTTTTTTTTATGATTATTTTTTTTGGATTTGTATTTTAGCAAAAAGTAAAAAATATTGTTTTGTTTTATTTAAACCGTCGCTATTTGTTTGTTTATAGCAGTGATCAGAAGTGACGCAGAGGTGATCAAATACCACTAAAAGAAAGCTCTATTTGTGGGAAAAAAAATGATATAAACTTTGTTTGGGTACAACATCGCACAACCGCGCAATTCTCATTCAAAATGTGACAGCGCCAAAAGCAAAAAATTGGTCTGGGCAGGAGGGGGGTTTAAGTGCCCGGTAAGCAAGAGGTTAAGTACATATATTGCATACCTAAAAAAAAGTTTTACATTTGGTGAGGTTTTGTATTTATATATATTTTAATTCAAATCACTGGTGCAGAGAGAGCAAATGAATTATTTTCAAGCTATAGGAATGTTCTAGATTAGTTTCTTAGGTCACATAAACTGACTTAATTTATGTGTTTTGAAATGAATTCACCTGCTGCAGAAGAGCTGCAATATCTGCTCTCAACTCTTCATAATCAAAGCTTCTTGCTGGAATATTTATTCTTGTCTGTCCTTTGTCATCCTTGGTTTTCTGAGTGGCTTTCACAAGGGCCTGAAAGGAAACAACTCATGAACATATAGTAGTATAAAACAAAGACCAATGTTAAAGCAAATACAAAACAACTGTGATATGCATAGATAACACGGTAATGTATAATATTGACTTTGTGATTTGGGGGTCGTACCTACGTATCCAAGCATTCTGGACTGAGGTGCACCGTATCATTTCATTTGTGACTACCCCTCAGCCCAGTTCCTACTACACCATTCCTCCTTACCACATAAAACCTATTATCAGTCATTAGCCATGCATATGGTTAACACCACAAAACAGTGTATCTCGATGCATTGGGGTTCCTCCCAACCCCCCCCCTCCCCCTTTTCTTCTCTTCTTTTTCCTTTCTCTTCCTTCCTCTCCTCCCTCCCCGCCTTTCTTCTACTAAACCAAAGCAGTTAAATGTTTATCTACCACAATCTTATGCCTGATCATAATCTGCCCTTTCCCAAACTCCAATGTAATCTTCTATACACATGGGCATGTCTCATCTCCTAATCTATGCTAAACGACTTATCCTCACTCTGAGAACCGCATGCCAATACCCATGCCTCTGCAGTCAGTATTGATAGGCTTATACGTGGCTCCGGCTCTCACAGCACAACCACATGCTTAGGTTATCGACCACGTGATCTAGTGCTGGGACAATGTCATCCAGTGCCTAGGGTGAGGATGAAAAACTGCCCCCCGCCTATCACCCCCACCAACCAATGCTCCCTGTTGGATGGAGAAGGTGACAGGGCCAATATAATTGCATGTGCCAAAATGTTTGTGGCATGCAATTAAATATTATCAATATTTGTGAACAAAAGTTTTAAAATTGGGACTGACAGTTGCAAATTTTCCCTGTGTTGGTGGGTCACTGAAAGGAAAATGAATGCTGATTTGGAGAATACCTGGGTGATGAACCATTTGATTGGCATCGCCTATCATCAGCTCCGGCTGCCTCTGCATGCTGTATGATATTACAGTGCCCCCTCCTGGACCATCAGGGGAAGGAATTTTTTCCTGGCTCCGAGACTCCTTAACATATTCGGGCATGAATATATCTATGCTCTGGTAAGCTCATTAAGTTGGTGGTGGAGGATTCAATATTAGTCACCTGCTAAGATTTATTTTTGAATAAGCCAAGACTCACAAGAACTTTATATTATATTATATTATATTATGTTCAGAGTTTTTGCACTACTCCAATTTATGGATTCTATAATATTGGGACTTATATTGTGAATGATATATAGTCATATCTTTTGCACTAGCACCTTTTTATGCACTTTTTATGCAATTTTCTATGCACTGAATTTCACATCAATGCACTAGCACTTTTCTGTACATAGAGTTCATGAGAGCATATTGAGATTGAACTCCTTCAAGTAAAGGGTTAACCTCCTCACCTGATAACAGAACCTTCACTGCACACTCAGGCTCAACCTTATTTACTGCGGGTCTGCAACTGGAGACAGGTCAACAAACAGTGCAGTGATAGCTGAAGATAGCAGCGCTCTGTCAACCTGTCACAGGAGAAGATGGTGTCTGTCCAGCAATAAATAAGGCTGAGCTGAGTGTGCAGTGAGCTCTGTATTATGTGGGGCAATTTAAAGATTTACTTCCCTGCATTTGCATGTGGCTACTGTTGAAGAAGAGAGGATGAGCTGCTCCAATTCCAAGTGCACCCCTGCATCTACACAGAGCCGCTCCCCCCCAGGGAAGGTGCCCCTTCCACCCATGCCTTGTACTGGCCCTGTTGTGACCCAAAGGTCTACACAGACCACTGCTCTTCTATCAAGGATTTGGGTGACCCCCTTATCTGATTCTCATGTACTTCTTTGTTCCAGACCTAGACTCCTTGTCCACCGAGATGAGATCACATTATACTTATTGTATGCTCTACTTTTTTAAAATCAAAATTTGTTGTGGATAAATATAGACTCTGTGCTACGGTTATAAATCTCACCCACTTGCCTCTTTCTGAATCCTGTGTAATCCCCTCTGGAATAAACACAAATCTCCTTGGTGAGTGAGTAAGATGGCAGTAGTAGTGTACTTCTTTGAAGTGGATGTAAACCCGATTCATGAAATTTGACCTGGGCACATATATCTGTAGTGTTTACTTATCTTTCTCCAAAGCCCTAAGTCTTATGTCTTATGCTGCTCCTTTCTTCTGTTATCAGCATGATAACTTCTTTCAAGTTCTCCGAGATGGGAGATAAAAGCAGTTGAAAATTTGTGTCAGGGTGGGTGCTATAAATAGATTAGCAGAGAGCTGGTCTAGTCACAGCACAGCTCTGTAAGTATCTTTGTTCTTCTACCTATGTGTAGTGGGGTTGTGTGCCTTTCCTCCAATCAGCTATCACACAGTGTATACCAAAACTCCACTCCCGCAACTGAAACAGGAAGAAGAACATGTTCACTTTCTAAACAGTATATAAAGCTGAAGACAGCAGATATACAAATAAAACCTATGTAGGGAGATTTGTTCATCTCTGTGTATCATCTGAAGCTATTCACTTCACTGGGTATAGGAGAGGGTTTACATCCACTTTAAGGCAATGTTGTATAATGTTCTTTCCAAGGCAGGTTTAAAGCAGATGGATGACTATAAGAAATTTTCAAATACTGCCATTTTTCTTATGTTATACTGTCTATGTCTGATGACTAGGCAACAAGAAGAGTTAGCCAGCATTACTTGGAGGTGTTTTCCAGTATCACACCATTACAGATGAAATGACTGGACTGGTGCAATACAGCATTGTCTGAGTGTACTTTTAAATTATTTGAATAGGGAGGAAGTGGTCTTCTGAGCTTGAAACAAATATTTTGACATGAAAGTGTATTTCCACTTTTGTAGGTAAATTGGAAAAACAATTATTTTAGATTTGTTTCATGTTCTCATTCACGTAGCATAACGTTAAAAAAAAATTGCCACTCACCATTTTAGAGACTTTGCACAAAAAAATCCTATTTAGTTTTATTTGTTTATGGTAGAGGGATTTGGGGGGGGGGGGGGGCTATGGTGAAGTATTTGCCATAGTTATCCCTGTCTGTACTGTGCTTTCAGATCTTTATTTTCAGTTGTAACACTGTCCTAACACAGGGTTAAATATTTAGAATCCAGGCTTCTTGCATTGTTTGCTATTGAGGTGAAACTGTGCCTGTCCCAAGCTCTTCTACTGGGACAGATAAAACAGAATTTATTCACAGATGCTTGCAGTGAGCCATGACACCTTCCCCTAAAAAGCATCTACAAGGTAAGAATATTTTTTAAAACATTTTTTTGTTTTTTTAGGTATGCTGTGTGAATGGTACATAACAAACATACAGTTGTTTTTTTCTCCAATTAAAGTGCAAAAGTGAAATTCACATACAGGTACCAGACGCTACATGGTTGAGAATTCCAGAGAAAAGGCAAGGCTCAGAAGATGTCCTGAAGGCGAAAGTTTGAAACTAATTGAATGTATAGAGGGGTCAGGCTAGAAAGATGTGAATAGTGAAACGGTGAAACTTTGAAACTGTGAATGGTGAAACTTTATCTATAAGTTTATATGTTTTTTTTTTACATTTTAGCTATTATAATCCTAATCTCCAATGGCCAGGCAGGAAAAATAATCCGGAAGACGTTTCTTCTCCCACCACCAAATATACCTACATTACAAGTAGCTTGTAGAAGGATTTAGCAAGTTCTAACAAGCTGCGCTAAAAAATTAACAGTTTGTGTTATGAATATTTAACAATTCAGCCAATCACCAGGATTTGGTGGCCTGGTGATGAGTGCTAGGGAGTTGTAAAATATTTTTCACACTTCCTTGTCCTGGACTCAGGCCCTAGCAGAATGTGTTGCTAAGCTGTCTTTAGTTCTTCAGGGCTTTTACCCAAGGAGAATGTACAGTGCAGGAGTCTTCCCAATTCGGAGGCTCCTGAATACGCTAACTTGCTGATAACAGGGTAATTGTCCTGGATGTAGTAACTGACTGACTAAAGGAGAAAATAACACAAGAACCTTCACAGGTCTCCTGTTTTACAAGTCAATGATCAAGAGGACTGTTTAAAAAGGTAATCAGTCAGTTTATTTCCACCAAAGGGATTGGCACCTATTTTTCTAAGGCAACCTGCAGAACAACCACACTGTACATTACATTCATAATGTAAGCTTTCAGTTAACTAAAGGTCAATTCTTATTGAGGTCAGTACTAATAGTGCAACATATGACAGGTTAGCACAGCTGTTTCCATGAACATTTTATAAAGCACATTTTATAGTTGACTGTCTTAAGCATTTCAGTCTACCAATCAAAAAATACCAAGGATTGTTATCAGATGCACCATGGAAACTTTTAGTTTTTTTAGGAAACTTAAAGAGTAAGTAGAAATCTGTTCCCTTTTTTTTGTTCAATTCACAAAAGACCTAATTTGTGGCAGAACTCTACAACTTTGGTGGTTTACCTTATTTGTGTTGAAAATGGAAAACTTTAAATATAGTGTAAATATGCCATAGAATGCACACAATCCCATAATGCTGGGTTGTGTTTAGGAATATCACTTTTATGACCAAATTACAGGAATTGCACACTGGAAGAGCAGAACTCTGACTGCTCATCTGACACTATTATTCCTTCATAAAATTTGTGGTTTTCTAATTTAGAAATTCAATACCATCATTTTGTGTTTAGCGGATGTTTGAGGATTGCTGTAACGCTGAAGATCTAGTTTCAATACTAATTTAAAATTTATACATACTGTATGTGCAGAATACAGTTTGTGGGATTTATTGGCAGTGGTATAGTGTATACAAAGCTTAACCATATTGGGTCTTTTTAAAGAGACCATTTATTAAAACAATGTATGAAGATGAACAGATATCTGTCTTGCCATTTTTTACCACAACTGCAGATTGACTAGAATTCACTACTATGAGTATACAGTACATGGATGTGCACACGTCTCACTCAGAATGATGAGCAGTGGAATCTGGCAATGCTTAACCCCTTCCTTACCCGGCACTTAAACCCCCTTCCTGCCCAGACCAATTTTTGGCTTTCAGCGCTGTCGCATTTTGAATGAAAATTGCGCGGTCATGCGACGTTGTACCCAAATAAAATTTGCGTCCTTTTTTTCCCACAAATAGAGCTTTCTTTTGGTGGTATTTGATCACCTCTGCGTCATTTCTGATCGCCGCTATAAACAAAAAATGAGCGACAATTTTGCAAAAAAGAACAATATTTTTTACTTTTTGCTAAAGTACAAATCCATTAAAAAAAGTATTCATCAGTTTTGGCCGATATATATTCTTCTACATATTTTTGGTATAAAAAAAAATCGCAATCGGCGTATATTGATTGGTTTGCGCAAAAGTTATCGCGTCTACAAACTTCGCGACTTTCGGTTTTTAACCAGACCCGT
>BLSH010169284.1:177084-195694 GCA_018402905.1 Glandirana rugosa | reverse complement strand
AAAATTGCGCGGTCATGCGACGTTGTACCCAAATAAAATTTGCGTCCTTTTTTTCCCACAAATAGAGCTTTCTTTTGGTGGTATTTGATCACCTCTGCGTCATTTCTGATCGCCGCTATAAACAAAAAATGAGCGACAATTTTGCAAAAAAGAACAATATTTTTTACTTTTTGCTAAAGTACAAATCCATTAAAAAAAGTATTCATCAGTTTTGGCCGATATATATTCTTCTACATATTTTTGGTATAAAAAAAAATCGCAATCGGCGTATATTGATTGGTTTGCGCAAAAGTTATCGCGTCTACAAACTGGGAATTGATTTATGGCGTTTTTATTATTATTTTTTTTTTTTACTAGTAATGGCGGCGATCTGCGATTTTTATCAGGACTGCGATATTGCAGCGGACATGTCGGACATTTTTGACACTTTTTTGGGACCAATGACATTTATTCAGCGATCAGAAATTTAAATGTCCGCTGATTACTGTATAAATGTCATTGGCAGTGAAGGGGTTAAATATGTTCCCTGGGTGTGTTCTAACTGTGGGGGGGGGGCAGGGCTGGTCGGGACATAACAGATCTAACTGATCCCAGTGACAGGGATCAGTAGATCTGTCATGTCCCCTGTCACAGAACGGGGAACCGCCGTGTTTACAACGGCGGTTCCCCGTTCTGAGGCTCCTAACAGTGATCGGCGGGTCTCGGGCGGACATCGAGTCCAGGGGGCGCGCAGGAGCGTGCGCAGTGGAGGACGTCCATGGACGTCCTCCGGGCATTTCAGGTCCGCGCTGGAGCCGTACTTCGGCTATAGCGCGGACCTGGAGTGGTTAATCTTAGTGATGCAACCCCATAACAATGTTTTTCCTTTTAGTCCAGTAAATGTACATTAAGAAGAATAAATGGCAGAGGAGTTTCCTCTTCTGCAGAATAGACCAGAAAGAGAAGCTGCTATACACCTAGAATCAAACTGCTAGGGTTACAGATTGGTCTACTGTCCCGGCTGTTAGTTCTGTGTGCAATGATACAGAGTGAGCAAACAGTCTTGTTAAGCCTCTCAGGCTATTTGTGTCTTGTGTGGCTCTAATGTCTGATCTTGTTAGTGTGATGCTTAGGCTAGCCATTTATCTGGTGTAGTAGTGGGGGAAGCGGCATAAGAAATTATAATCTAGGTCTATGTTTGCATAGAGTTTTCCAGACAAGGCAGAAATCACAGTTATCCCTTAAAAAAACACTGGATTAGAATAACATCAGTGGCTACTTTGATATTTTCATTGACTGGTACTAGAATTTTTCAAGTGTGTGAGCACAAAAACTCCATTTCTAACTCCAACCAAAATCTGCAGGAATTCCTAACTTCATAAAAATGAAAGTGAAATGGGAGTTTAACTCCAAGCATTTTTTTTAAACTTTTAGATAGGTTAAGTAAATAAGCAGTCTAGTTGGGTTTTTACTGAAGGATGTCTCCTCACTCTCAAGAAGTATTTACACACAGGTGGAATTTTTTTTACTGATGTTGATTGAGACAGAAAGATTTCTCCCTATTTTTTAATTGAAGACCCTTATACCCTTAAAGGCTAAGTTCACCTTTCTTCATCTGTTTTTTTTTTCTAAATTCCAGGTCCCCTATGTACCAATATAGCATTCATGTACTTCTTTTGCAAAAATAAAACGGCTTTCCATTAATTCTACAGAGGCTTACCTGACTCTCTTCATAGCTGTTTAAACACACTGATTGATTACTTCTGCCTTGCTTCCTGGTCAGACTTTAGGTCATGACACAGGAAGGAGTTGACCAGCTGATCTCATTAGCACACACCCTGCATCATCTACCTTTAGCTGGTCAACTCCTTCCTGTGTCATAACATAAAATCTGTCCAGGAAGTAAGGCAGAAAAAATCGAGCAGTGTGTTTAACCACCTCCCACCCAGCCACTGTATATATAAGGCCGGGTGGGACCTTCCCCGTTCTGACAGGACATGTATTTACATCCTGCCGAACGGGTGCTCGCAGTGCGACCATGAAGCACGCTGTGGCTGGATCCTGTGATCATTATGATCACAGGATCCAGCCGAGCAGAGATCGGGATATGGGCGCAGTGATTGGCCCTCCCGATCATGTAACGGCTGTGTCCAATCACAGCTGTCACATTGTAAACAGAGACGAACTATGTGACAGCTCTCTGTATGATGATGATTTCATGCAGAGAGCTCTCACAGATCGCCCTCCACACAGTGCACCAAGCACAACTGATACTCCTGTCCCCATACACATCAGTGTCCCCATAAAACAGTCCCCAAAACATCTGTATGTCCCCCATCAAATCTGGCACCATACACAAAACATCTGTCACAGTCCCCAAAACATCTGTCACAGTCCCCAAAACATCTTTCTGTCCCCGTCACATCTGTCACCATACACAAAACATCTGTCTGTCCCCGTCACATCTGTCACAGTCCCCAAAACATCTATCTGTCCGCCAACACCCGATTTGGGTTATTTTTACCAAAGAAATGTAGCAGTATCATTTTTGGTCAAAATGTATGAAGAGAAATTACTTATTTGCAAAATTTTATAACAGAAACGAAGAAAAATGCATTGTTTTTGAAAATTATCAGTCTTTTTTAACTTGTAGCGCAAAAAATAAAAAACCCAGAGGTGATTAAATACCACCAAAAGAAAGCTCTATTTGTGTGAAAAAAATAATAAAAATTTAATTTGGGTACAGTGTCGCATGACCGCGCAATTGTCATTCAAACTGCAACAGCGCTGAAAGCTGAAAATTGGTACGGGAAGGAAGGGGGTTTAAGTGCCCAGTATTGAAGTGGTTAAACAGCTATGAAGACAGTGAGGTAAGCACAATAAAAAAATAAATGGATATAATAAAAAATAAATAATAAAGCTGTTTTATTTTTGCAAAATAAGTACATTAATGCTATAATGGGTATATAGGGGAGCTGGAAAAAAAAGTGAACAAAAGCGAATTTAGCCTGGTCCCTTATAAGTAAACAGGAATAAAACCAGATAGAGCTTCAAAATCTTCCCGACTCTCTAAAATATATATAAAAAAATATGCTTAAAGTATATTAAAAGCTTGTGTTGCGTATAGGACAAGATGTATAGTACACCTATGCTTTAGAACAGTTGAATTAGTTAATTTTTGATGTGATTTGTAGGTTTTATCATTCATTTGCATTGTAAAAGCTAGCAGTGTACATGCCTTTACTTTTCTGACTGTTGTACCAAACTGTTTACCATCTTTTTTCTTCTTTTCCCTAAATAAGAATGTAAAATGGATTCAAATGTGTAATAAAAGATAAGTATCCTGAATTTTAAATTGTTATGTTGAGTACATGTGTATTTACTGGGGAAACTAGGGTGCCACCAAGGTCAGGGAGAAATTATACCATGTTTTAATGCTACCATCTTGATATTTCCCCTTACTACTAACTTTTTGAAAGTATGTGTATTTCAGGTTTCTGAAACTTCTCATTAAATAAATCAAAGAAGGATATGTCTGACAGGTGCGAATCAAGTACCTTTGAAACAAGTTAGCTTTTGCAACTCTCATATCTCCATTCTGAAAGGTTCCCTTTAAATATCTGCTAGCATTTTGCAAGCTAGATTTTTTAGAAAGAATAACGTTGGTGCAATGAAATGAAACTGTTTTTGTTTCTTATCCATTCGTGTAAAAAGTTTCCTTTTCTTTTTGTCTTGTGACTGTGTTACTGTGTATGTAAGGTTTATCTGTTGTACCCCTTGCTATCTTTAGTTGCTATGTTATATCGTAGAGAAGCACAAGAGAAAATAGCCCAGTTTTGCAAAGCTGCAGATTATACATAATGAAGGAAGTGTATAGGGATTATTGTTTCAAACAAGTACAGAGTGTTTCCTGAGGAAGTCTTTGTGGTTTACTGATAGATTTTGGTTGCCACCGCCTACCATGTTAGGGGATTTCTTTTTTAATTTTAGAAAAGCCGTGTGCTACTATTAACTGGCTTCCTCTATACACTATTTTTACACATATTATTATGTCTCCTCTGTGTACAAATACAAAACATACAGCACATTATTTCTGCTGTGTGTCTTTTTGGCAGATTTGCAGAATAAAGCTTAACATTTAATGGATGCCATAGCTAATAAACGAACAGGGTTTTATTTAAAGTGAATGTATATTGGAGATAAAATATTTAGACTAGTGATGAACAGAATGTGCCATATGATGTTTCAGCATCCCTTTAATTAGTCACTTTTCCCCTGAAATAGCACTGGAGTTCCTGCCTTCCAGCGGGCAGTGCTTGGTAACTGGGCAGCCAATTGACATGTCACATGGAGAATTGAAGATTGGGCCTATGCAAACACCAGCTTTCATAAGAATTGGTGTAAAACACATTTTGATGCAGGTGTTGTCTATTGATCCTTTCCACCAGTCTTAAGGCCCCTTTCACACATGTGGACGGTCAGGTCCACCTGTCCGTTTTTCAGGCGGACCTGATCGGATGCTACACTCACCTCTATGGAGCGACGGATGTCAGCGGTGACATGTCCACTAATATCCAATCTGATCTGGTCCGCTAAATCTAAACGGATAGAAAACCCTACTTTCCATCTGTCTGCCGGATCGGATGAAATCGGACAGGTGGGGCTCTGACATAGAGGACAGCAGGGCACAGACACTGTGCAGAGATGGACCTGTCATCTGCCTGCTCTGTGGAGATCAATGGATCGATCCGGCTGAGCGAGCGGAGTCCGTGAAAATGGACAGTTCCATTGGGAAGGGGCCTTAAAGTGTATTTAAATGAATAAAATTAACACATTCCAAGCCTGCCTTTCTCGAACAGGATTCTGTGGAACAGGAAAGGACAACTCCACTTTCATGGGAAAAAAATAGCAAATAAAATAAAGAATAATATAGCATATACAATTGCAGCACAAATCATATTGTAATTTATTGTTAATAAACATTACCTTTCCTTTTCAATCTGTAGCACTGTAATGGGAGATTGGCTTACTGATTTTTCCCAGAAGTCTGCACTAAGATACAAGTAATATTCTGGACATCTGCTGCAACAAAATTGTTTTTGGTGAGATACTCCCAAAGGGAAATCACATCTAAAGGGATGCAGACTCTGCCGCTTGTGCAAGTGCAAAAGCCGATTGATAATTATGAAATCACTCCCATTCACATTAATTTTACGCATGGACACAGACAAGCAAATAGCTATTTCTTCAGGATAACGAAAAGCAGGATTCTGCAATTTGTCAAAATCCTTGCAATGTACACTGATGACACAGAGTGGAATGTTTTTTTTTTCTCAACAAAAGTGTAGTTATTATTTAAGGTTCCTCCAGAGGCTGCGAGGGGTCTCTTAAGCAATCAGCAATGTCAGTGTCTCAGTATCCACTAACATCAATAATCTTTTTAGTCTTCCCACTGATCAGCAATGTAAAGCGGTCTTTCTCCCACTGGCCACCATGTAGGGGACCACTACACTGATCACCATGTTAGAAGGCACTTTTTTCACTTACTATCAATATAAGGAGTATTTTTCTAAAATAAGGAGGCATTTCTCAACTGAGCAGCGATTAAGGGGTAATTTTTTCAAAGTAAGGGTCATTTCTCCAATGTAAGGGGATATGTCTCCACTGAACCCTAATGTTAGGGGGCAACTTATGGTTTAGACACCTCTGTACTGTGAGCTGTAAATATAGTGTAGCCACCCTGTTCTAAACAGGGGCTACTGGTTATGTTCAGTTCTGCTGGGTGGTAGACAACCTTATAGTCTACTTGTTCATTTTTTTCCCCCTAAATTCAGTGAAGCTGTGGTTTCTCCCTTCTGCCAGAAGGTGTCACCGGTACCTCTGGAATTAGTATGAGAAACTACAGTAAAACTGACTGAATATTCATGCTTCCCTGGCCAATGAGTAGGAGGTTTATGGCCATTGGTGGGTGCAGGGTGAGAGTATAAATATTAGAAGAGGGCCAAGTGATCTCTCTCTTCTTCCCAGGCTCTGGCCTGGGTGGGGGTGTGTGAGGAGCGGCTGAGTGATTAGGCCTGAAGTCTGAGGTCTTTATATGTGCTTGGGACAGAAGAAGTCTACCTGTCCAGTGACACCTGGTGCTTCAGACTCTGTGGTCTGGGAGCCTGGCTGAGGACAGGAGAGGGACATATGATGTCTGAGATGAAGTTCCAGTGGTCACTCTACCACATGAGATCCTGGGTGAGGAACTTGTGGAGAGCCTGGGAAAGCATCAAGATGGAATCCGAGATCACAGTTGTTCCCACTTGGACAGATTTGGTTGCTAATGGAGACAGCTGCTAGTAAGAAGGTACAGATTTCTGCAATCAGCTTAAAGGCTCTTTTCTGTACTGGTGTCTCTTTTTTGTGCTGTTTAGTCTGTAGGCCAGAAGCAGGTGTTCTGAACTCCCTACAACTCTATCCCTGGTGTTTTGAGTGAGAATCAACAAACTCTTTTGTTTCTCATCTTAAAGTGACTGGCACCCATCTGTTCACATCCTACTATTGCCTGAGTAATCTGCACCCTGAGGTGAAATGTCAGTCCACCTTGTCTCTGGGGTTTACCACCCTGTTTCTGGGAGTCAGCAGGTGTTACAATAATAATTAAGCAGGGGTTCCCTAAGACATGAAAATTATTTTAGGGTTGAGAAAGACTACTTTAAGTTATGGTTATTGCCTTCCATACTTACAGTATAAGATCACATATTTTACTGCACAAAATAAATAACTACAAAAGTTGTATAAGTTGTAATGCCCTATGTACCATATTCATGAATATATGTCAGGTGTTTAAAGTATAGTCATGCCACAGCCTCATTACCTTGTTAAGGTGGTCTCTTTCATCCTTGTAGTACTCTTTGCTTTTGTAAAGAATATAGTTTTGTTTCCTCAACATCCAGTTTTCCTTCTTAATGGTTTGCATTTCCAGAGTAAGTAAGTTTTGGGGCTGTTAAAAAAGGTATACATATATTTTTTCCTGTCATTTGGTTGAGCTTGATGCACATATTTACCTAAATAACTATAATTATATGTAAGCCTGTAATTTTTCAGTGTGTTTTCCCATTCAACATTTAGCACAGTTGATCATTCTTCATAATACAGACTCTTAAAGGAGAAATATAAAAAACAAACATCCATACTCACCTCCATGCTGCACGCTATAACTTTTGCACAAACCAATCAATATATGCTTATTGGGATTTTTTATTACCAAAAATATGTAGCAGAATACATATTGGCCTAAATTGATGAAGAAATTAGATTTTTTAATTTTTTTATTGGATATGTTTTATAGCAGAAAAAGCAGAGAAAGTGGTTATTCGCCAGCCAACACTGGCTGTTTTTAATTCTGTGTACTGGAAAAACTTCCTTTTTTATAAATATTGCTGGGTTTATATTATATGTACTCACTCCATTGAGTGTTCAGTAAGTCCATGCTGTTGTGCTCCTTATGTGCTGTAGATATTCACGGCAACAATTGAACAATGCTTGTAGTGTAAATAATATTTTTACAGATTTAAAGCTGTTTAACGATATATATTAGCACCTTTGAAGAAGGTATTCCAAAATGCATCAGGTGCTGCTTACCAGTTTGGAACTTCTAAATCATGTTGATTAAACCAGCACGCTGTCTATTTTAAAGTCTTGAATCATTTTATATTCTATGGATCAATAAAATTTTGTATTTTTACAAATATTTTTCTCTGAACATCTTTGTGCCTTAAAAGACCCGACCCATGAGGGTTAGTCTTTAAGTATTATCTTTAAATGCTGGTGTTCAGTGGTGTGTGTCCCAGTAAATGTTGGTGATTACCAATGTTTTTCTCCATTGGTGGTCAGCGTGACCCCTTTATGGTCAATGTGCCCTGTGTACCCCTTGCTGCTTAATGTTAATTTCATTTTACATTAAGAATCAATCGATGACAGAGAAGAAATGTAAACACTCATGCTGAGCTTTCTTGATCTAAGGTACCATTTTTATGTTTAAATAGGGAAGGGCATGGGGTATGTGTGGCAGAACTTGGTTAAAACCAATAATCACAATTTAAAAAAGTTATCACACTGTTTATGATTTTAATGCATATTTTTCTGTACACAATTTTACATATCAGGAATACATATGCTGTTTCAATGAAAAAGCTAAACAATACCTGTTGGGTGTGCTGGTCTTTCCAGTTATGCCGACTGTCATCTTTCTTTAAATCCTTGTATCCTTCTCTGGTGCAGCATTCATATAATGACAGCTTCATTCTCAATTCTGCAACCTAAATCAATAGCATATTGTACATGAATACTTGAAGGAATGTCTTTGGCAGTAAAGCCAGTCAGCAGCTGGTTCAGCAAGGACTGGCTGAATTTTGATCCAAGTATGGGCAGGGACGTTGAGCAGGGATGTTGTACAGAAGGATTTTTGCTGCTTGATTCAGCAGTACTAATTGGTTTATTCTGATGGCGGGGAAGTCTCCCCGCTGTCAGAATGCAATAGCTCAGAAGAGAGAATTCCCCTATCTACCTTAAAAGTGCGGATGCGGGAATGGGGTCAGTTTTTTTCTTTCAACCCGCTGGTTGAATGAAAAGAAAAAATGAACTCATATATGGGCTGCCTTAGAGTAGAGATTTCTCCTCACATCCTGTTCCTTACTGGTTGATAATGATGTCATTGACTCCCTAGGGAATTCTTCTTTGGAATACAGTGCCTTGAAAAAGTATTCATACCCCTTGAAATTTTCCACATTATGTCATGTTACAACCAAAAACATAAATGTCTTTTATTGGGATTTTATGTGATAGACCAACTCATAGTGGCACATAATTGTTTGTGAAATGGAAGGAAAATGATAAATGGTTTTCAAAAAGTTTTACAAATAAATATGGGAAAAGTGTGGCGTGCATTTGTATTCGGCCCCCCCGAGTCAATACTTTGTAGACCCATCTTTCACAGCAATTACAGCTGCAAGTCTTTTGGGGAGGTCTCTACCAGCTTTGCACATCTAGAGAATGACATTGTTGCCCATTCTTCTTTGCAAAATAGCTCAAGCTCTGACAGGTTGGATGGAGAACGTCTGTGAACAGCAATTTTCAAGTCATGCCACAGATTCTCAATTGGATTTAGGTCTGGACTTTGACAGGGCCATTCTAACACATGAATATGCTTTGATTTGTAGCTCTGGCTGTATGTTTAGGGTCATTGTCCTGCTGGAAGGTGAACTTCTGCCCCAGCTTCAAGTTTTTTGCAGACTCTAACAGGTTTTCTTCTAAGATTGCCCTGTATTTGGCTCCATCCATCTTCCCATCAACTCTGACCAGCTTCCCTGTCCCTGCTGAAGAAAAGCATCCCCACAACATGATACTGCCACCACCATGTTTCATGGTGGAGATGGTGTGTTCAGGGTGATGTGCAGTGTTAGATTTCCACAGCACAAAATTTTGCTTTTAGGCCAAAAAGTTAAATGTTGGTCTCATCTGACCAGAGCACCTTCTTCCACATGTTTGCTGTGTCCCCCACATGGCTTCTCCCAAACTGCAAACAGGACTTCTTATAGCTTTCTTTCAACAATGGTTTTCTTCTTGGCACTCTTCCATAAAGGGCAGATTTGTGGAGTGCACGACTAATAGTTGTCCTGTGGACAGATTTCCCCACCTGAGCTGTAGATCACTGCAGCTCCTGCAGAGTTACCATTGGCCTCTTGGCTGCTTCTCTGATTAATGCTCTCCTTGCCCAGCCTGTCATTTTAGGTGGACGGTCATGTCTTTGTAGGTTAGCAGTTGTGCCATACTCTTTCCATTTTCAGATGATGGATTGAACAGTACTCCATGACATGTTCAAAACGTGGGATATTTTTTTATAACCTAACTCTGGTTTAAACTTCTCCACAACTTTATCCCTGACCTGCCGGGTGTGTTCCTTGGCCTTCACGATGCTGTTTGTTCACTAAGGTTCTCAAAAAAAACCTCTGAGGGCTTCACAGAACAGCTGTATTTATGCTGAAATGAAATTACACAGAGGTGGACTCTATTTACTAATTAGGTGACTTCTGAAGGCAATAGGTTCCACTAGATTTTAGTTAGGGGTAACAGAGTAGAGGGGGCTGAATACAAATGCACGCCACACTTTTCACATATTTATTTGTAAAAAAATAAATAAAAATCTTTTATCATTTTCTTTCCTTCTCATTTATGTGCCACTTTGTGTTGGTCTATCACATAAAATCCCAATAAAATACATTTACGTTTTTGGTTGTAACATGACAAAATGTGGAAAATTTCAAGGGGTATGAATATTTTTTCAAGGCACTGTATATGAGAAAGCCTTCCAGAGACAAGAATTAGGAGTCTCAGCTCATAGTAATATACTGAATGTCAACATTCCAGGAAGGGTGTTGAAATCTCCCCAGTGGGAACACTGAAGAATCTAACATTTACACATTGTAGCAAAAATGAAAAAATGTTTTGGAGCTTTTTTATTCAATCGAAACTATACTAAAACATATGTGTGCAGCCAATATTCCCCTTGGGGGTGGCTGGAAGTAGTGGTTCACCTGTCACTCTGCCCTCAATCTCACATTTCCTCTGGAGTCATAGAACAGGCCGGGCCTTTTTTTTTTTGTTTGTTTTATTAGGGGATAAAACTTGGATGGGGTAGGGATAACTGTGGGATGCACAAAGGATCAAGAACACGGGACCTTCTATATACACCTCTGTATATACACTCCTTCTTCATTCCAGCACTGACACTTGCAGGCAGTTGCACTTCTTACACTTCTCTCCTGCACAACACTTGTTTCTTACAGGTGAGGCCTGAAGGGATATTTAGACCTCCATTACATCTTCCTCCGACCTAGCTAGCACGTGATGAGGCCTGTGTTTCTGCTTACAGGACCTCCGAGCCGCCCATTACAGGCAAGGGCCATGGGCCCTCAAAGTGTAGCTGAGTATATTTGTTTGTGCTAGCTAGGGTTGATGGACTACTGCTCCCAGCCCATCCTCTTCCAGGCCACCTCACCCTCCTGGCTGCTCTGGCCTGCTCCACTGCCCAGCGATACCACTTCCTTGACTGGCTCCTCTGACCTTCTTAGACTGTCCACTGTATCCTCCCAGCCTGCTCCAGTCCACTTCCTCCAGCTCCCAAGGTGTGTCACTCACCGACACCGGTGGATCCTTTTTCTTGTAGTCTCTCTGATGCTCTCCTGATCCTTGGTCAGAACTCCTCTGTGTGTTGTAAGAGGGGTTCCCTCCACTTCCAGGGCCTCCAGGCCCAAGGTCACCCCCCAGACTGGGGGCTCCCTCAGGGCCTCCGCAACACCTTCTACATCTCCAACTCTTTCACCCAACACCTTCCTCCCTCCCACTGGCAGACCACAGCATTTAAGGAGACCTGCCCCAAGCCAGTTGGGAATTGGTCAGGACTCCTTAACATATTTCAGAAAGCCTCACTTCCTCTGTCCATCCCCTTTTTCCAGATTGTTTTGAAGAAAAGGGGAGGAGTAACCAAGGGTGTTCCTTTCTGCAGTCTCCAGCTCTTCCTGGGCCACTCCCCTGCCCAAATCAAAACAATCAGGCCTGCACATCAGTCAGTCCTGAATAAATTTGCCTCTCCTAGCAAAAATCTACCCTCTTAGCACCTACTCTCTATGGGGTGCTATATGTGTATGTTCACACTACTGTGGATTGCCTGGAAAAATAAAATGCATTTCTTTCTGAGCTTGTCTTTCTGTTTGTTCTAGGTGTTGGTGTTGGGCTTTTAACTCTGAAAGTGAACATTACACTATGTCCCACAATTCTAAACATAGAAAGGTAGAAAAAGACAGTGACAGTAGAAAAAGTGCCGGTGGTCAAGTCTGATCTTTTTTGCGTGAGTATTGGTTAATGTTTAAATTCAGTAAGGTCTTTTAAATTGTAAGCTCTTATGAGCACGGCCCTCTTAACCCTCTTGTATATTATTATATTGTAACTGTACTGTCTCTCTTTAGATTGTGAAGCGCTGTGCAAACTGTTGACGCTATATAAATCCTGTATAATCATACTAATAATAAGGCCGGTTCCACATCTTAGCATTGTGGTAATGAACATGTTACGTAGCTTGCTGTACAACACCATGAAAGCATTAGTGCTTTGCAGTGCCATTCATTTAAATGGCACCCCAGTGCATGAAAGCACACATAGTAGTCAACATGCACTGAATCAACATACAGTGAATGTCCCTTTTTTCTGTTGAGGTGCTTTGAATGGGCTAACAGTACACATTAACATTTGCTAATGTACCACAATGAAATGTAGAGTGCAAATGGGCCTCTATTCCATTTGCACTCTACATTTAATTTAGACCCTGAACCCTAACACTTGGCAGTTTTTAGAAGACATTGCCCTTTTGAATGTTTTTTTGTTTGTTTTCTGTTGTCTGTGTCCTATATTTTCTCTCACTTCTTCATTTTCTCTGTTTTCCCAGATCTTCTCTCACTTCCTGACTCAATGTCCACACAGAAAGTGAGGGAACCACCCAAAAGAGAATGAGCCTACAATAACACCTGGTAATTTTTGATATGAGACTCCTGGCAATTAATACTAACATGAATATTGTTGTTACTTTTACTGATTTATTATGCATCCCTACACTAAAGCACTCCTCAAACACATAACCCTCTCTTATCTGAGCACTTAATGCCTTACCTTAGGAAGATTAACCCCTGTCCTTCTCATATTCAGCACTGGACTGGATTAATGTACTAGATATTTAGTAAATGGGTAAGGGAAGGATCTATTTATGCTAGATCACAGAAGTAAGTGGTGGCATAAAACATTTCCGAAATGAGACATTTTTAGATAAACTACTCCTAGCTATGTGCACCTTTTTAGAGGCATTTGAGCTGTGGAGGTGTCACAAGAAAGGCAGCTTTAGAGAACCATTCAGGTTAAAAGCCATTGGGGCCTTTTGATAAAGAGGTGCAAATCAAATCCTAATATTTTTTGTTAATTTTCTGAAAGGAATTGCCAGCCATTTTCCTAGGTTTTTTAAAAAATGAATCATGAACTGGTGAGTTAGAAAATGGCTTTATGCATACTTTTATGATATTGACATGCAATATAATTTCACCATACATTGTAGCAGAAATGTAAATTTGATGTTCTAAAAAATGACATAATATTGCCTTTACACCTACAGTAACATGTGTTGTTGCAAAGGTGCTGGTCAAACTAGGAAAAGTTTCTTTTCATTTTATTTTTCAAATATTTTTGCCTTAAGATAATCAAAAAGTAAAACAATTATTTGTAGACAAAATCAGTAACATCAAGCTTTGTCCAAAAATGTACAATGTTTGTGATATTTTTGTGCCATAAATAATGTCAAATTTAAATTCAATATATCTATAGCTGAAATATAAAAAGTACTCTGGCCCGAAATAGTAAAAGTAGTGATTTCAAACCATTAGTAGACCCCTTAAGATTAACCCAGACCTAAATCTTACACCATTTAATGAACTGACACAATACCACCATGTAGAGTGAGGAGCGCATTTTACAAAGTGTCATGAGTCTGTATATTACACACATTCTAAACATATAAAACATTTTCAGTGCAAAAATGTACCTTTTTTTCATAAGCTTGTTTCATGTTTCTAAATTGATTGTCCCATTGTTTGTTTACTTCCAGTAACTAAAATATAATAGAAATATTTTAATTGGTTCAAGCCTTCATTATTATGACATAATGGACTGCAGTACACAGCAAAATAGCATAAGAATCAGGGTAGTCTAATGGGTGTATTTATAAAAATTTGCATATCAGTTCATCCTGTGAAAATGCATGTACATTTGATCTGTGCAAATGTGGCTTAAAAAAGCAATGTTATTAGGCTATTATCTGCAGTGGAGAAATGTTTTTTTTTATTGATTTAAAACAGAACTTCATTTGACCACTAGATGGCACAAGGTATCATATGAATTTTCAATTAAAACCAATGATAAGCACTGAACCATCTCTCTTCTACATACTGTAGTACATGAAGACTGAGTTGACAAACTGAGCGTTACGTATGGCCAAATCAGTGGGTACCTATGGTAATGTAACTGCTAATGTTCGTTAAAGGAAAGAGATGTGAAAGGCTGTTTCCTTTTTTTTTTTTTGGAAAATATGGAAAGCTTATATATCTCCCAAGGTCATGGTCAATTCTGCCACTAACAACATAGACAAGAGGAAGACTAGAGTGAGTATATGAAAGTTTGATGCAAGAATCCTGTCTGGCAAAATAAAGAAAGTCAAGAAAAAGAATAACAGAGAACTGTCTCTTCTGTGAAGTTGTCAATGAAGTTGAACCACTATTAATTGACTTATTTTGCTTTCATAATAGGACTATTGACATAACAGTAATGAGAACCATTACCTCTGCTCTTTGTTTTTCAAGTTTCTGTATCATTTCCTTGTAGGCTTCTGTTGACATACTGCTTTGATTTCTTGATTGTATAAAGCACTACAATTTAAAACAGACCAGGTATGCATTTTAGGAATGATAATGCAAGCGTAATATAGTAAAGGATGCATAAAATTATTCCTGCCCAAAATAAAAATGATCAAACATACATTTGTGATAGTCCCTCTTTCCATGTTAAATATATACAGTATAATTAGCAGATATATTCATCAGACATAAACCAGATCTTTGACTACTGGGCACATTACCCTCTTTCTGCCAAGGGCAATTTTCAGCTTTCAGCATTGTCGCACTTTGAATGACAATTGTGCAGTCATTCTACTCTGTACCCAATCTAAATTTATCATTTTTTTCACACAAATTTTCTTTTGGTGGTATTTAATCACCATGGGTTTTTTTCTAAATAAATGAATAAAGAATGAACAAATGAATAAGGACCAAAACAATGTCATAGTTTGTTATAAAAATTTGGAAACAGATATTTTTTCTCCTTCACTGATAGGCTGCACTGATGAGGGGCACTGGTGGGCATTGATGGGCACTGATAGGCTGCACTGATGGGCACTCATGAGGTGACACTGGTGGGCACTGATGAGGCTGCACTGATGGACACTGATAGGTGGAGCTGATGGGCACTGATATGCAGCACTGATGGGCACTGTTAGGTGGAACTGATGGACGCTAGTTGGCGGCACTGATAGGTGACACTGATGAGGAGCCACGATGGGCACTGATTGGCAGCACTGGTGGGCATTGATTTGCAGTACTGGTAAGCACACATTGGCAGCACTGGTGGGCACACAATGGCAGCACTGGTGGGTACTGTTTGAACTGTACTGATAATAAGTGCCCTGATTATCAGTGTAGCTGTCCCAGTTATTGGCTCTCTTCTCCTCTCCTCATGCTGTCAGCATATGGAAAGGAGTGCCGATAACCGGCTTCTATATACATCTGTAATCACCTGTGATTGGACACAGCTGATCACATGGTAAAGAGCTGCTGATTGGCTCTTTACCTCAATCTGTGATCAGCAATGTCCTCCGGACACTCTATATGAGGCTGAAGTCACAGTGCTGCATGCCACACGCTCTCAGGTTAGTGTAGGGAGAGGATGCTGCCGGCGCTGTGAGGGACAGATTGTGAGGGACAGATTGCAGTGATAATAACTAGGTAGAGATTACTACTACTGCTTTGAGGGACAGATTGTAGATCTCTCATCCTGCATTACAGAACAATCTGATTACAGAACGATCTGATACTGGACTAGGTAGAGATTACTACTGCTTTGAGGGACAGATCGCAGATCTAATAGCATCTCCCATTTTTCTTTCTTTTGCAGCCCTCTAGCACTTTCCAGGACTTTTTTACAGTCATTTTTGTGCCGCAAAGTTCGGGTCCCCATTGAATTCAATGGTGTTCGGGGTCCGGGGTAAAGTTCGGATAACATTCGGTACCGAACCCGAACGTTTCCGGAAAGTTCGGCCGAACCCGCCGAACCCGAACGTCCAGGTGTTCGCTCAACTCTACTACTAACGTTTGCTCTGCTAAAGGATCTTTTTCTTTAATGAATCTATCAACACACTTATGTAGGAGTATGTTGGTGGATTCCATAGAAGCCACAGTTAAAAAAGAAAGCTAGATAATGATGTGCCTATTTTGTAAGAAAGATACAATGTCAACCTTGACCTTATGTAATATTACATGTGTATTTTAGCATGCCACTTTTGTTTTGAAAAAAGGTTTTTTTTTTTGTTTTTTTTTAACCACTTGACCACTGGGCACTTAAACCCCCTTCCTAACCAGACCAATTTTCAGCTTTCAGTACTCTCACATTTTGAATGACAATTACTCACTCATGCAACATTGTACCCATATTAAATATTCGTCCTTTTTTTCCCACAAATAGAGCTTTCTTTTGGTGGTATTTAATCACCATTGGTGTTTATTTTTTTGAGCAATAAATGGAAAAATTCCGAAAATTTTGTAAAAAAATGCATTTTTCTTTATTTCTGTTATAACATTTTGCAAATTAGCAACTTTTCTTCATAAATTTTGGCCAAAATTTATACTGCTATATATCTTTGGTAAAAATAAATCAAATTAGTGGATATTATTTGGTTTTTGTGAAAGTTATAGAGTCTACAATCTATGGTGCCAATTACTGAATATTGATCACACCTGATGCACTGACGGCCTATCTCATTTCTTGAGGCTCTAACAAGACAGAAAAGTACAAATACCCCCCAAATGACCCATTTTTGGAAAGTAGACAGTCCAACGTATTTAGTAAGAGGCATGGCAAGTTTTTTGGAGTTGTCATTTTTTCCCACAATTCTTTGCAAAATGAAGATTTGTTTTTTCATTTATTTTTCACAAAATTGTCATATTAACAGGTTATTTCTCACACCCAGCATATGCATACCACCAATTACACCCCAAAACACATTCTGCTACTCCTCCCGAGTATGGTGATACCACATGTGTGAGACTTTTACACAGCCTGGCCACATACAGAGGCCTAACATGCAGGGAGCACCATCAGGCGTTCTAAGGACATAAACTACACATATAATGGGGTTCGGGGTCCGGGGTAAAGTTCGGATAACATTCGGTACCGAACCCGAACGTTTCCGGAAAGTTCGGCCGAACCCGAACGTCCAGGTGTTCGCTCAACTCTACTACTAACGTTTGCTCTGCTAAAGGATCTTTTTCTTTAATGAATCTATCAACACACTTATGTAGGAGTATGTTGGTGGATTCCATAGAAGCCACAGTTAAAAAAGAAAGCTAGATAATGATGTGCCTATTTTGTAAGAAAGATACAATGTCAACCTTGACCTTATGTAATATTACATGTGTATTTTAGCATGCCACTTTTGTTTTGAAAAAAGGTTTTTTTTTTTGTTTTTTTTTAACCACTTGACCACTGGGCACTTAAACCCCCTTCCTAACCAGACCAATTTTCAGCTTTCAGTACTCTCACATTTTGAATGACAATTACTCACTCATGCAACATTGTACCCATATTAAATATTCGTCCTTTTTTTCCCACAAATAGAGCTTTCTTTTGGTGGTATTTAATCACCATTGGTGTTTATTTTTTGAGCAATAAATGGAAAAATACCGAAAATTTTGTAAAAAAAATGCATTTTTCTTTATTTCTGTTATAACATTTTGCAAATTAGCAACTTTTCTTCATAAATTTTGGCCAAAATTTATACTGCTATATATCTTTGGTAAAAATAAATCAAATTAGTGGATATTATTTGGTTTTTGTGAAAGTTATAGAGTCTACAATCTATGGTGCCAATTACTGAATATTGATCACACCTGATGCACTGACGGCCTATCTCATTTCTTGAGGCTCTAACAAGACAGAAAAGTACAAATACCCCCCAAATGACCCCTTTTTGGAGAGTAGACAGTCCAACGTATTTAGTAAGAGGCATGGCAAGTTTTTTGAAGTTGTCATTTTTTCCCACAATTCTTTGCAAAATGAAGATTTTTTTTTCATTTATTTTTCACAAAATTGTCATATTAACAGGTTATTTCTCACACCCAGCATATGCATACCACCAATTACACCCCAAAACACATTCTGCTACTCCTCCCGAGTATGGTGATACCACATGTGTGAGACTTTTACACAGCCTGGCCACATACAGAGGCCTAAAATGCAGGGAGCACCATCAGGCGTTAAAAGGACATAAATTACACATATAATGGGGTTCGGGGTCCGGGGTAAAGTTCGGATAACATTCGGTACCGAACCCGAACGTTTCCGGAAAGTTCGGCCGAACCCGAACGTCCAGGTGTTCGCTCAACTCTACTACTAACGTTTGCTGTGCTAAAGGATCTTTTTCTTTAATGAATCTATCAACACACTTATGTAGGAGTATGTTGGTGGATTCCATAGAAGCCACAGTTAAAAAAGAAAGCTAGATAATGATGTGCCTATTTTGTAAGAAAGATACAATGTCAACCTTGACCTTATGTAATATTACATGTGTATTTTAGCATGCCAATTTTTTTTTGAAAAAAGTTTTTTTTTGTTGTTTTTTTTTTTAACCACTTGACCACTGGGCACTTAAACCCCCTTCCTAACCAGACCAATTTTCAGCTTTCAGTACTCTCACATTTTGAATGACAATTACTCACTCATGCAA